>SNQJ01S0000352.1:123324-143891 GCA_010110895.2 Picea sitchensis | reverse complement strand
TCGATAACATTTTTATGGGCTGCTACAAATAGAGAAATTTGGAGGTCACGTAGAAGACATATCAAGGTACCTGTGGAAAAAGTTTCAAGTTCTTTTTCATTATACTTTATGAGATATACATTTTGGAAGATAGGGTTTTTTACTCATCTAGAATTCAGTTTTGAATGAGTCATCTTCAAATTTTCACTATAACTTATTTTCGGGAAGGTTTTAGACAATAATTGTTTTTTAGAGACATCAGAGACAACTCCTAGTATAGGTGCTCATTTGTTTTTGTTATTGTTCACTATACTTTCGAAAACATATTCCATTTAAGAAAAGGATTGTGACTAATCCTGAAATCAACTTTTATAAAATCATCTTGAAATTTTCGTCCTAAAATGTTTTATGTGAAGTTTCTGAATCTGAAATTTTCAGAATCCTTAAGAGACGTAGCATATTACAAATGAAAAAAGTTTTATATTTTGAATCATTACAGTTTTTTAGATATATCTTATGAAAATCGGGGTTGTTTACTAATCATGAAATTAGTCTTAAAGAATACATTCTGGTATTTTTTCAATAATTTATTTTTAGTGAAGGTTGAGATTGTGAAACTTTATGGAGTTTGAAAAATCATGTCGGAGTACTACAGGTAGAAATTTCAAACGTAGAAGGGTTCAAAGCTTAGAGATATATCAAGAAAAAGGTTATTCATCCAAACATACTCTGAATTAAGCGTTTGTAAGGTACGCATCTTACAATTGGCATAAATTTTTATTGGAAGATCTATTTATGGGAATTTCTATAGTATTAAGCTCAATTTGGGAGTAGTTTTGGATAGTCCCTTGATTTCCATATAAATGGGTGGTGTTTATGTTGTATTAGGGGTCCAATGGTTAGAATCATTGGTAACAATGGAACTTAATTTTCAATATATTTTTATGATCTTTTTCTTAGATGGTAAGGAAATTTAGCTTAGAGGTATCCAATGGAAACCCTCTAGGGTGATAAGATCTAATATCATGAAAAAATTACTCAAAATGGACATCATGGTGTAGTTTCACAATTTTGGCCACTTGATGTTCAAACATATATATACTCTTCTCTATTAGATCTCCAAATAGTTATCAATAATGATTATAAGGTATTTGGTGAAATTCCTAAGGGTATTCCACATGCTCCAGATCGTTACCATGCTATTAACCTGGAACTAGGAAGTGTACGACCTAACATTAGGCCTTACAGGTATTGATATAGAAATAAGAGTGACATTAAACATATGATCTAATAAATGTTACAGGTTGAAATCATTCAACCTGGAAAAAGTTCCTTCTCTTCACCAGTTGTAATGATTACAAAAATGGGTGGATTATAACACTATCCAATGCTTGATGTTCATTTATTTGAGGAAGTATAATTCTCATGCAAATTTGTAGTAGTTGGCATTGGTTCCTATTTCTAAAATTCAAAGAAACATTAATCGTTAATCATTATCCATAACAAATAAAAAATTCAAGAAAAAATTCACCATGGTTTACATTAAATGAGATAAAATTATGGTAAATGCATGCATGGAATACACATATGCTAGATACATTATGTGAGATACCCCTTATGGGATGTTAATTTATTTTTCCAAACCAAACAATTCATAACTCATAAAACCATTTGGCAATCAAACCATTTTTATGAAAAATGTTATATCATGTATATTAGGTGATAACCAATTGATTTATTGTTATTACCATTAAAATTTAGAAACAAAATCATTCCATTAGTGTCACATGTACATCATTGACAATATTTAAAAAAAACATATCATATTAAAATATTTAGAGAAGAAACAAACATTCATATACATTATAGAGAACTTACAACACAAATAAATATTAGTGGAAAACATCTTCATAAATACATGGATAAGAGTCTACACACTAATACACAACATCATATACCATCTACATGTTGAAATAAGTGAAAAAAATTCTACAAGTAAAGTATTACAAAATTATGTTTTCCTACATAAATGGACATGAATTCAATTGAAAAATCATAGTTTTTTATTTTTGCTGAAAACATGATAAACGTTAGCCTAAATTTCATTAAAAAAAGTAAAATTTAGACAAATTGGTAAGATTTATCTTCAAGAGAAAACATTGATGGAATGAATGCCTAAATGAAATGGTACCTACAAATTATTTGAAAAATTCGTAAATGAGATATTGTGTCATGCAATGAAAACATTTTTGTTTATTCTTAGAATGGCCAACCCCACAAAGCATTGGAAATTTTTGATAAATTAGTTTGAATTAATATTGTCATTTTTCAATGAAGTATCTTGCATGAATATTGGCATTGGTATGTCTATATGGTTGGGTGTTTGATTCCATGTTGAGTGAGAGTTTATGCATGGTTATGTGTCCAAGCCTAAGTATATGTTTGTGATAAAGGAGGAAGCAATTGATTAAATATGGTTGCGTGGCATATAACTACAAATGAAGGGTAGTTGCATTGCACAATAATCACTACTATCTGCAAATGGTGCATTTTATTCTTATTTCATTTTCCCTTGGTTTTTCTCTTCTCTTGTTATCCTTTTATGTTTTATTGTTTTGTAAATTCATTTCAATAATTTTAATTTCTAGTTCCTTATCTTAAATCTTAGTCATGGATTTCCTTTAATTTTTTCAA
This sequence comes from Picea sitchensis, assembly GCA_010110895.2. Taxonomy (NCBI): domain Eukaryota; kingdom Viridiplantae; phylum Streptophyta; class Pinopsida; order Pinales; family Pinaceae; genus Picea; species Picea sitchensis. Next base: position 141,218 of record SNQJ01S0000352.1, on the reverse strand, counting down.
TTATATTAAAAAATTCTTGATCTAGATTCCAACATACTAGGAACTATCCCTATTTTTATGTAGGATGTGAATCATTATTTTAAAAAATGGATGGAGGAAATAAGAAAAACATAAGAAAATCCTTTGGAACCCTCCTTGGACATAAAAAAAATCCCCATTATAGGTATGTATGGATATATCTTGTTTCTTGATAATTTATTCTCGATAACATGGTTGCTCCATCATGTTTAATTTTCCCCTTTAGTAGTTTAACCCTTGCATTATATTTCTCATTAGTCTAAATTGCCACACCTTTGTCTATAAAATTTAGGATTTTTTTATTACTTAACCCACCAATAATTATTTTGATCCATTTATTAGTCCCTAACAAAGGACGGACTATATTTATATGTACCAAATAAACATTCATTGAATCATTATTACTCTCCTTCCGTGCAAATGATTTCCCAATGTTTTTAAAAAATATTTATTATTTTTATTATTTTGAATTTTATTTTTATATTTTTCAATTTGATAATTTGAATTTTGTGATTGAGCTAGGGGTTTTTATTGGACTTAACCATCCCTGATGTGCTCAATTTTTTCCTACTATTTTTTAGAGAATATAAATCATTTAAAAAAAAAAAACATGTATACATCTTTATATATTGTAAGTGAAATAGGGAAATATGGATGTTGCAGTTGATGCTTGTTCCATGGATGATATGGATTTTATGAGAAGAACAAAATTACTACATATTATACATATGCTTAACACAAAATAACATAGATACAGTGAAACTGGTTTTCTATTCAACAATAAAATAAGTTGAGATTGTAAAATGTAGTGGAAAACAAGCTTGTTGGAATGGTGTTGGCTTATCTCTGAGAAGAGATGTGACGAATGCGCTCATTCGCAAGAACATGATTACAATGAGTCTTTGAAGGCCTATTTACCATAAATAGGAGTGTCAAAACCCCTAGAAATCCAAAAACCTAATGAAGCGCCAAAAGTCATGTGGGCCCTGTCTAGGTAAGTCAGTACATCAACTTCACGGGGTTGTAACTTTTGCATACGATCTCCTTTTTAGGCATATGGTAGCCATTTATAAAGATATATCCCAGGACTATAACTATTGACAAAAAATTTAGGATGAAAATTTTCAACAACAATATACCCAAAAAAAATTCATTTAGGGTGTCAAAATGAATCCGAAATTTCATGACCCGCAAAATTGTTAAAAAATAGTAAATTACCAAAATTGCCAGAAAGTTGTTTTGAGCCAGTTGGAAAAGGTGGGTGCCCACCAATATCCACCTGTATCAATCCTCCCTCCTTAGGAAGCAATGGTCTCCATTGTGTTGACTTCCCCCGTCATATGATGAAATTTATGTTGAATTTGGCCCCAGGTGAGCCACTTGCCTTGGTGAAGGAGCTGCCCTGCTTTGACGACTTGATAAAGCTACATCCTTTGCTGTCGAGTGACCTTGATTTGTGTATCCACAATATGATCATTGGATTCCTATTGTATGTAGTCGGGGTTGAGCTATTTTGGTGTCAGTTGTTCTTCTATGTCTAAGGGGTCTAATAATGGAGGGAAATAAGGACAAAGGAGGTCCACATTGAAGACTAGGTGCAGGCTAAGGAAAGGATGAATGTTGAGCTCAAAATCATTATCCCCCATAGCCTTCGTGATGGTTTATGGACCATAACAGATTGGGCGAAGCTTTCTATGGGGTCTTGTAAGGTGTTATTTCTGCAAGTGCAACCAAACTTTGTTTCCCACCTGAAACTTATGTGGCACCTGATGTTGATCATGGCGCTGCTTGTACTTGTCATTAGACTTTTGTAGGATATCCTAAACTTGTTGGTGGATGTGATGGATCCATTCAATGAACCGGGTGGTATTTTCATCTTCCGTTGGAGCAGGAAATGATTCGGTCAAGGTGACCAGAAGGGGAAGTGAAACAACTATGGGATCCAATGGTTGGAATCCCAACCCCACCTGAAAGGGGTTGTGGTCGGTTGATATACAGAGGCTCGTTTGTAGCTATGTTGGACATAAGGAATACTCTCATCCCATGTGTGAGGGTACTTGGAATTATACATGTGCAAGATATGCACAATCATTCAATTTACGACCTCGGTTTGTCCATATGTCTGGGGTGGAATGCCATGGATTTTGTGATCTTGGTGTCCAACAATGACCAGAGGCTCGACCAAAATGTGATGAGAAATCGATTGTCCCAATTTGAGAGAATGGTTTTGTGGGATTCCAAAATGTACCTAGACTCATTCAAACAAGAGATTTCCAGTGGCTTATGCTGTGATGCTCTTCTTTCACCCAACCAGAATTTCCATCTTAGAAAATAAATCAACAACCACAAAAATACAGTCATTTCCCCGCTTGGTGGACATGAGGCCCAACATGTATTCCATTGAGATGGATTCCCATGGCCTATAAGGAGTAGTAAGAGGAGTGTACCGGCCTTGTTTCTTAGTGGTCGATTTGGAAATAACGCAGGAAGTGTAGCACCTGATATAGTTATTGACCTCCTGTAGAAGTTTCGGCCAATAGAAATGTTTCTGTAGCATTGCCACTGTCTTTTCGACACCAAATTGTCCTCCCACCCAACTATAGTGGGATTCCTAGATCATCTTCTCTCAATCGCTTGATGGAATGTAGATATGGCCCATACGACACAAAAACCCCCATACGACACAAAAACCCATCCTGAAGATGGAAATTATAGACACCTGCATTTTCACCCAACATTTGGTAGGTGGTGGTGAAGTCTGGGTCTGTCTCATAGAGTTGAGGCCATCCATAGGTCTCATGGCCAAAAGAGTCAAGCATCATGGTCAATGTCATCACTGGTGGTCTACTAAGGAAATCAATAACGTGGTTGGTGCTTCCTGTTTTATAGTTGATGTTGAGGTGCAATTCTTGTAAGTATGTGGACCACTTTTGATGGTGATCATTTTGTAATTTGCCTTGTGTATGCATGAACTGCAGTGGCTTATGATCAGTGTGGATGATTGTCTCCTTCCCAAGAATGTATTGTCTCCACTGGTGGTAGGCTTTCACAATGGAGTACATTTCTTTGTCGTAATTAGGGTACGTATGGACAAACTTTCATAGTGTCTCACTATGATAGGTCACGGGGTGGTCGTGCTGAGTGAGAAAGGCACCCACAACATAGTCTGAAGCATCGGTATCGATATCAAAGGGATGTTGTAGGTCTTGTAGTGAAATTACTGAGGTTGAGCACAAGAATTGTTTCAAATCATCGAACGCTTTTTTTTGGGACTGGCCCCACACAAAGTTTTCCTTACCACCACCCGTGGTTATTTGGTTGAGGCCCCATGCAATATGGGAGAATCCCAACATGAACCTGCGATAGAAATTGGTAAGGCCCAAGAAGATATGAAGCTTAGTGAGTGTGGTTGGGGCTGGACAGTCACGGATGACATGGATCTTGGCTGGATCCACATGTACACCATGTTGATCAATGTTGTAGCCCATGTAATGGACCCTGCCCATGAAGAAGGAGCATTTTTCCAATTTGGTGTCTAGCTTGTGCTGCCATAGGGTGTGCAGAACCTGTTGAATATGTTGCAAGTGTTCTACCCAAGACTTTTTCTAAATGAGACCGTCTTCCAGATACACCACTAAAAAATTACTAGTGAATGGTCGCAGGATATTGTCCATCATCCTCATGAAAGTGGCTAGAGAATTTTTCAAACCAAAGAGCATGACCAACCATTAAAAAAGTCCTTCCTTTAAATTGAAGGTGGTCTTCCATATATTTGTTTGTTCTATCGGGACCTGGTGGTAGCCAGACTTCAGATCAATCTTATTTGTCCCCAGTGAGTTGATCAAGGAGGTTGTTGATTCGAGGAATTAGGTACCATTTTCTGACTCTGATTTTATTTAGGGCTCGGTAATTAATGCAGATTCACTAGGTTCCATATTTATTTTGTACTAGTAGGATTGGGCTCCCACAAGGTGATCATCTAGGACGAATGTTCTCCTTGTGGAGTAGTTCCTGGATCTGTCGCTTGATATCCTTATTCTCTAACACAAAGCGACAATAGACTGTCCCATTAGGCAGTGGTATGTCGGGGGTTAGATCGATGGGGTTCTTGACCTAATAGTGTAAAGGTACCCTGGTAGCTGAGGATAATATATATGAGTATTCTTCGACGAACTTATCTACTTTCTTCTACTATATGGAGAGGTCAAACACAGAGAAATTGGATGTGGTTGTGATCTTTCTCTCATACCAAGAGAAAATCACAAAGAGGAAAAACTTCCCCGTCTGAGAGAAGACCTTCCTGCATTGCTTGGTAGAGATCAAGGAAATAACACTAGGTGGGAATACCTCAGGTATCCTGTACAATTTAATGTTCAAAGTAATAATAACACTATGAGGCCTAGACTCATATACAACATGGTGTTTCCATAAATAAGGTTGGCCCAAAAGAACATCACAAACTTCAAGAGGAGAAACATCACACAATACCTTGTCTTTGAAGGGCTTGATGTCATATGACAGTCGGCAATGTTGGCTGACACAAAGATCGCTTCCTTGGTGGATCCATCCAATGGTGTAGGGTTGTGGGTGTGGTGTTGTTGGCAGGGAAAATCACTTGACAACCTCTATTGAGATGAGTTCCTTCTGGCTATCACTATCAATGATGAAGTGAAATGAGGTGCCTTTTACCCACATCTGTGAATGGAAGAGGCACTCTCCTTCTTATGGATCGTTTGGTTCATCAGGCTAGAGCTTGGTGGTAGAAATGGTGGCACTGGGTTCCACGTCAATGATCCGTCTTCCCCTTTCTGATTCTGACTCAGAGTCAAAACCCACATATGATTCATAATATTTCACATCGACCACTAGCGCTTTCTTTGAGCAGAAGTCAGAAGTGTTATGCCAAGGGCTCTAATGGAAGTTGCACCACTTCCTGATATCTTTCTTTGTCTTTCTGGTGTCCTTATTTGCTTTCGGACTGGACTAGTTGTCTTGATATTTTTCATCTTTTCTCTGTCCTTTGTTCCGTGGGTTGGGGCATCCCATTCCTCGCTTTTGCTGTGAGGGGTTCCTGGGACCAAATTGTTGCGTCTTTTATTTGAGCTTCTGCTTGATTTTGACAACATATCGGTAGGCTGCATCCAAGGACGAGATGTCTAAAAATTTCATTTAGGTCTGGATGTATCTATGCAGAGCACCATGATAATTGAGCACCAGAGGTGGCTCTGAATCTTTGATACCTAGCTTGGTGCAAAAGGTCTGGAAGATATTTGTGAACTCTGGCACTGCCTGGTCTCTTTCTTGCCACAGTGTGGTCTGTTTGGTATACAAGTCGTCATAGCTTCCAATAGGGTAGTATTGTTCCTTAATATCATACATGGAGGATTCCTAGGTGGTCATGACTGTAAATAACGACGGTTCCTTTGTTTCATTTTGCTCACAGAAAGTTTCCCACCAATCTTTGACATGGGCAATGGCTTTGAGGAGCGCAAAAGTAATATTTTATCTATTCAAAAATTTATGGACAGGAAAATACCCTTATAGTATATTCAATCACTTGTATACACCATCTGCATCTATATGACCTTCAAATACAGGAATATCAAAGTTTATTTTTACCTTGAAAGGGGTGGTGCCTCTGCTCAAAGAAGATGTGTTGCCTGTTGGTAGCCACTGAAAGATTTGCTTGAAACCATCCATCATCTCATTCCTCTTTTGCATGAGGGCTTCCTCAAGGAACATTTTGAAAGGATATCATGCCCCATCATCTTTATTTTCTCCTCCCATGAGAGGTTGCTTGGGCGTGCGAGAGATTTGGTCCTCGAGAGAAACAAGATCGAGACCCAATTCTTTGTACTATGACCTCATTGGGGACATGCATTAAGACGACAAGGAGCAGACTGCTCTGATACCATTGATCCAGATTTTATGAGAAGAACAAAATGACTACAGATTATTAATAGATGCTTAACACAAAATAACAAATATATAATAAAACTGGTTTTCTATTCAATAAGGAAATAAGATGAAATTGTAAAATGCAGCGGAAAACAAGCTTTTTGGAATGGTGGTGGCTTATCTCTGAGAAGAGATGTGAAGACTGTGCTCATTTGCAAGAATATGATTACAATGAGGATGTGAAGGCCTTTTTACAATAAAAAGAAGTGTCAAAAACCCTAGACATCCAAAAACCTAACCCTAGGGGATGAAGCACCAAAAGTCATGTGGGCCTCATTTGGGTAAGTCAATACATCAACTTCCCGAGGTTGTAACTTTTGCATACGATCTTCGTTTTAGGCATACTCTAACTCGTTGGAAAGATATATCCGATGAATACAACTATTGATGAAAATTTCATGATGAAAATTTCCTATGGGAATATACCCCAAAAAAACATTGTTTAGGGCCTCAAAACCACTCTGGAAGTTCATAATCCAAAAAAATGCTAAAAATAGTAAATTACCAAAATTGCCAAAAAGTTGTTTTGAACCAGCTAGAAAAGGTGGGTGTCCACTGATATCCACTTATATCAATGGAAATATACATGAACAATCATAATATTACTAAGATTGTCTTCCCATATCCATGACATTTTGAATGTTTTTTCTTCTAGGTGGCATAGCCTGCATTGTGATTCATCTTGTGAAAATTATCGTGGCATGTTGAATGCTTGATCTTCTCAGTCACATATCTTGCCTATTTATTTTTCCTGTGAAAATGGAGCATAAGAGATATATAGAATCCTATCACTTTATTTTTATATTGCTAAAAGTATAAATAAATGGAATTAAATTATCTAACAATAATCAAAGACTAAAATCAGTACATATAATCCACAAACTAGATTTAAATATAGTCGAAATTCATTTTTTGTAAAACAAAATTTTAGTAGATGAGACTATGTTATGATATGTTTCAAAAATTAATGGGAAATGAATATAAATTTAAGAATACATTCAATCAAAAACTAAATTGATGTAAGAGAATGACAAATTTTCATTTTATTTACTATGAGAAAGATCCTAGGGATGTAGAAAAATTCAAAGTGTGGTACCTTTAAAATGAGAGAGATCCTTCCGAATTTTTCACTCGCAACCATGAGAATATAATGATATACTCATATCCATGTCTAGAGGTAATTAAAAGGGAACCTTAATCGACTGAATGTGGAATACCCAGTATGGCTCCCAATTATATCTTCCTTCCCTAGTCTAGATAGTTGTAATCCAATATGCATAATATATATTTGACTTTGTTAGAACCCTTATGGATTTACCTTATCATAATTCCCTCATATGATATCACTCATATTGTACCTTACTTCTTACACTACCAGAGACATTGTAGTAATGTTTTCTAATAACAAGGGGAGAAAGGCATTCCTTATCTTTGCCTTTATCACAGAAGAATTGGTCACTTCTACAATGTACTAAATAGTGGTCATGAATTTGTGATCCGTGTCCAAAAAAAGGTGAATAGATATCTTTTATGGACCCATCAAATTGTTAAAAAATAAAGAAAAATTAATGGCATAATATTTTCAAAAATAAAATATCAAGCACACAAGACACCACGCTTTATCATGGAAACCCAAAACAGAGAAAACCATCACCTAATAGATCTATTAGACTTGTCCAAACTGGACAATATGGGATACACATAGTTAATCAATTCATATCACAATGGATATATCAATCCTTTAAATAGGATTCATTACATGCAATCCATGCACATAATGCCATGAGTGACAAAACACATGATCCTGAAAACTACCATTGTTGAGCTAAATTTGATTTAAGTCATTGAATATTTCACAAAGTCAAGTTTAAGCCAATATTATCCCCTTTAAACTTAAATTTTTGTAATAATTGATTTCCATTTAAAAAAAAATACATCTACCAAGATACATGGGTACCATCCTGTGTACTTTCCAGTTCTCCAAGAATCCTTTTCGCCTTTGTGGTTCATCAACATGTTATACTCTCCCTTAAGCATAACTTAGTCCTAAACATCTCATGATATGAGATGAATTCACACATTACCCCATTAATTGAATATTTAACTTCTTTGATTCAAGCATGACTAGCATACAACTACACATGCCACCCTCATACCTATCTAAGTGGTTCATTCCATAACTTGATCCTACATCCTCTCTATGCATGAGAGGGATGAATCCATGTGATACCATTCTATATGTATGCTTTAATAATATGGCTTACAACAAACCTAGGGAATACAACCTGCCTAAGGCTAGGCTTTACAACTTGGACCGAAAACCTCTAGGGTGTCATGTACAATCAATCATACACCTCTTTATTTAAACTAAAAACACATATGCATGCATCATTTAATCATTTCAATTCAGGTACAATAAGAATTTGAATGCTTTACGACAAAATCAATATTATCCTCATCATGTGCCAAAAAAACAATCCAATAGAAAAACTAGGATCATTTTTAGCTCACGGTTGTAATACCCTAGGTTAAGTTTATTCTACCAACAAACCCTGTAGGCACTGGACCATTTGAAATCACCTACATGAAAGTGAAGTCTCACCTAAGGAATCTATTGGGGCTGCAGGAACCAATTTTCTATAGGGATGAGGGAATTGGAGGCTATCATCATATTCATTCCTACTTATCTACCTTTTGGATCATATTATTTGTCCCTTTTCCCTTGATTAATTAGTAAAATGTAATCATGTAGTACCATTGTGACTCATACTGAAAAATAAACTATTCATTGTAACATTCATAATTGTTGTGCATCAATCATCTAACCAAAAGATATAGATATATTTATGCATAAATATATCATCCATGAACAATCACATAAAAATACATTCAAACATAGAATTTAATGTGGTTTACCCTAGTTTTGGGATATGTCCACAATGAATAGCTTCTTTATTATTCATTGTGCAATCATCTCAAGATTATGCATTGTACTCACAATAGATATATCATGATATACTTTCCCATCATTCCTAGTTGCTTTGTAGTGCAATCCTCTCTCTGCAAAAACATCCCTAAACCTTTAGACATAGACTCCCTTTATTTATCAGTCTATTATCTCAATAGAAACTACTTTAATAATTCATCCTTCACCCGCATATTCTCTCAAAAATCTATTCTACCCCACCCATTATATATTTCTACATAGAATCTAGGAATCAAAACCCTACTTGTTTATCAAAAAAACCCTATAACAACTCATCACAACTCATTATTCAGGAGTGATTTTCCTTATTTAGCATGCACGCTAATTTTACACTCTCGACTCCTGATTTTTCATTCATAAATAATGTCCTTCCTAATTTTTTTCATGCCATCATTCTTCATTCTTCAAACTTCCTGTCCAACAGGCCCTGATTTATGCATGACAACATTCTTCGTTTTGTCAAACTTCTTCAAACTTCCTATCCACCTGCGAGCCAAAGATGTTTCATTGTGAAATTATCTAGCTTACGAGTTGACACGCACTATTTTGAGCTTACCTTCTGCCCGGATGGAATCTGTAGTAGTAAAATTGTCTCTCCCCATGAAACCCTGAGTCCTGAAACTGTAATTTCCCTAAGAGATATAAGGACATGGAGTTGTGAATTTATCCTAGAGGAATGAGGTAGAAATGGAAAACTTCCTCTTTTAATAGATCCTCGAATAATAGGGGTGCATGAATGTATACCACTGAAAATGCTCCCATGGATCAGAAGTCCTTCAGAGGATGATATACCATGTACTTGTTGAGTCTCTATACTTACATTCATCATTACAACCTTTTCATCCATCCTCAGAGCCATTGACATGTAAGATGGCATGTTTCTAATTACGAGTTGTCGAGGACTCCCATGAGGTAATTTCATGGAGTGACCGTTGTTTTCCATGGACATAACTAGAACCAAGATCATCCTACAAAATCCCATGAGCTAAGAGATAGCGGGGTTACTTCCCTTGTCTTTTAAATCCATTCTCATAATTCATGTACACTCAAGGTGTCTTCCGACAGTTATCCTGGAGCGAGGTGGCTCAATTATGAAGTGGGTCCATTTCATTAGGCAGGTGATACAGATAGGACCTGCCCCTAAAATATATGAAATCCAAGCGTGATTCTCATTTCTCGGTTAGCTATTTTGTCAGCTTCCTTGTTGTTTCCGTGCAAAATGTGGAATATTTTTTCTTGAATGGAGGAGAAGAGAGTTTATGATTGGTCTATAATTCTATGAATATTATTGTTCTTTATTGTGGTTCCCATGAAAAAATTAGTAGATGATATTTTTTGAGTCACCAATGGTTGTGATACGATTTAGTTGTTGCACTTGTGCTAACAATATCCCTTGATAAATTGCATATACGTCAACCATATTGTTGGAGTTTATGCCCGGGTTCTAAGAGGAGTCAATAAAATGATTTCCTCTATGTTTTTATAGCACCCCTCCCACATATTCCTCCCCTAGGTTTCCTTTTTATGCCCCATCAAAGCATAGGACATGCCTCGCTTCAGCAGATAACCATAGGATGTATTCTTGATGTGCAAATTGAAGCTTCCAGTGTGATTTTTGAAGAGTTTTAGGAGAGTAGGTTATTGAGATGTTCATTTTTGTCTCCCAATGATATTCTTATTTTTCCAATTAATCCAATATCGTCACTTTAATTCTTCACGAGGAAATAAATTCTCCCAAATGGCCTAGTGCATGGGCTACGACTGAGGAAGGAGAGGTCATTTCTATTTAATGATAATTTTGTTCCTTGCCAGCCAAATTTTCCAACATACAAATTTTGTGGACGCCTTCGAAACATGATGAAAGGTTAGTTTTTTGGAGAAGGATACTTTGTAGACTTTAATCCATTTCCCAATCAAAACTTGGAAATAATATGTCTAGGTGATTTGTTGAGTTAATTCAGAATATATTATTTCCAATACTTGCTTGGAGAAGTTGCAATTGAGGAAGAGATGTTCTAATGGTTTAGAATTTTGTTTTCAAAGGGAACATCTGAAAGGACCTAAGAACCCTCTTTTAAGCATATTTTCCCCTGTCAAAAATTTGTTATGGGCTAATTCCATCAAAAATTTTTTTATCTTAGGGAGCCCATCCACGCTCCAAATACCCTTCCAAATAGTTGACTTTTCTGGTAATTGGGATTGAGTGAGAATTATATTGTAACCTTCTTTAATCGAATAGCCTGAGGTACCCCAACCTATATTTTCCTTTTGATGGAGATGTGTTGTTGCAGAGCCATTGATTATAAAAAGGAAGAGATTAGAGGTTGAGATATGATTTGGGGGTAAATATCCCAAATTCCACCACTTCCAAGAGCCATTGTTGTTCCAATCCGAGATGTCGAAGATGGGATATTTTCTGTGAGAGGTTATCCAATCCCAAAAAGATTCATAGGAGGGAAGATTGGATAAGATTCCCAAGGATGAAAAGGAGTTATCTGAGATATTTATTTCTTTTCCATTTACAAGGCACCAAAAGAGATGGTCCCACAGAAGCAAGAGTGATTCACTTAAGAGTTTCCAAATGGGATATCCTTTGTGTTGTATGGGAGTTATGTCTAGGAATATTATTTGATTTCTTGTTAGGTATTTGTAGCATATTTCCTTCTTCCACCAATCATTTTCATTTGATACCAATCACTAGAGGATTTTTGCACCTAGTGCAATGTTTTTCTTTTCTGGATCCTAGATTCCCACCCCACCATGTTCTTTAGGGACTCAAACTATGGACCAATTGACCATATTGAATTTTTTCTCATTTTCTTTTCCCCCTTTTGAAAGGAATTTATGCATTAATTGAGTCATTACCTTTTTTATCCATGTTGGAGCTAGGAGTGTTGAAAATTGAAAATTTGGGAAAGATGATAAAATCTATTAAACTAACAACACTTTCCCTATTGAGTTCAACCATATTTCTCCCCAACATTTGAATTGATCCTTAATATTTTGGAGGATGAATTTCCACACCTCCCCTGGGAGAGATTTTAGGATGATAGGGGTGCCTAAGTATTTAAAAAATTTCCAGTCTACCTAGAAAGGGAGTTGTAATATATTTTCAATTCTTACCAGAATACTTGCTTTGATGTTCCAGGCATAAATGTTTCTCTTGTGTTTGTTTAAGATTCCTCTTGAGGTTTCCCCATACTGATATAAGACCAATTTAAATTTGTTGTCCATAATTTGAGAGGCTCCACCATGAAACAAAGTGTCATGAGCGAATTGAGAGTGATTTATTCATATGACCCTCCCTGTTATCTTCAGACCTGAGATGGATCATGTTCTTCTTTCATGTTCTAGTCTTATGTTTAGAGATTCTTCAATTAGGACACACAAAATTGGGGAGGGTGAGAATTCATGTCTTAATCAACATGTGTATTGAATGAATGGGGTGGTATTTCCATTTATTAGAGGAGTTATTGAGGGGTTGGTGATACACAATCCAATCCAGAGATAAAGGAGTGATTAAACCCACATTTTTTTAATAATTCAATTAGGAATCTATGCTTTACTCTATTAAATTCATTTTTCTGTATCTATTTTAATGACCATACCTCTTTCTCTATTTTTCAAACTCGAATGGATCGCCTCCTAGACCAAGGTGATGTTGTCCCATATCTCTCTTTTTGTGAAACATCCTCCTTGATTTGGTAGAATGAGTCGGGGTAACATCAACTTCAACCTGTTTTCTATGAATTTTGTGAGGAAGAGGTGTTTTTCTCCTTTGGAATGAGATAAATGGGACGATATCTGTCAAAGGAAGAGGAATTTTTTTCCTTTGGAATCAGATCTAGAAAAGATGAGTTGGTGGAACCTTCCATCCTGCAAGATTTTTGCACATATATTATCATGTGAATGAGATCTGTTTTGATGACTATCCATCATTACCTGCAAAAATGTAATGTAGAGTCACCTGGACTAGGATATTTGTCTGGATCAAATTGATTTATAAGATCCTTGAATTCTTCCACTGTAACCTCCTTATTCAGTTGTGTATTATCCTGAATTATTGGTTGTCTTCTCCTTCCTTGGAATAAAGTTTTCCAAAATGGGAGGATGTTTCCTTTCTAATTTCTTCGAAGCAATTAATAATGGTTCTTGATTGTGTCTTGATTTCCTCAATGTTATTCATGTGTTGTCTAGCCTTTTCCTGCTTATGAAAGAAGGAGGTGTTTTTGCCCCTTGCTTGAATCCAAAGAGCCCATGATTTTAGCCTCCAAAACATTTCTTCATTATGGAGAGCCTTCATATACTTTTTAAAGAATTCTTTCTTGTTTGAAATATAACTATTATTGATTTCTTTAAATTCCATATTTTCTTGTAATTCCTCAAGCTATTTTTTTCATTTTTGTACTTCTTTCCTAGGGTTGTGGAGAGAGTTTTTCAACCAATCCTTTAAAGTTTTTTTGTATCTTTTGATATTTTTTTCCCAGATAAAAATAGAGGACCCATCCACTCATTTAGTCCACATAGAGGAAAGCAGGGGGAGGAATTCCTATGACTCCAACCAGAGAGGGTTGAACGTAAAGGGAATTGGTCTTAGATTTTATGCTTTATCAAAGAATATAGTAATTCGGTGATGGTACAGAATCAAAGGAGATACTAATTCGGTGATGGTACAGAAGGCCCTAGGGAATTATTTGAGAGGAAATATATACTGGAAGAGATAACAAAGAACTATGGATAAGGAAATGATCCATTCTAGCTGTTATATGGCCTATTACTCCACATGTATTTTCCTTTGATATGATGGACATCAAAGAGGTCTAAATAAAATACTAGATCTTGTTTTTTTTCATTTTGGTGAAGAGTTGTATTGAAGTCGCTTGCTATGATATAGTTTTGGGATAGACAATACTTGAGGGAAGATGGTTTAGATGGACCAGAACCCAGTGGGATGATTCAAATATTTTTTCTTCACTAAAGGATGTGGTAATCCATATGGTTCAAATTCCTCTTGATGCTCCTCTGGCATTTAGAGCTACTCCTTCACTTTCCTTCCATATTTGTTGCATTTCTCAAAGAGCCTGTATCCCTTGCATTTTAGTCTCCTGGATTAGGAATATTTGGGGCTTCTTTTATTTAATTAATTTTCCCATAGATTCCTTTTTTTCTCTCTTTTCCCACTCCCCTACAATTCCAGGAGACTAGATTCATTACTTACTTGCAGTTTTGTTTCCCCCCTTTCATGAGCTAAGTATGTCACTTAGATGTGCGTTCCTTTCCTCATTTCCCATCTTTTTTTAATACTTCATCAAGCATAGTCTGGATTCCCTATTCTTTATCTTGGTTTGGTACTTTTCCCCTTTTGTTTTTATTTGTTTTCCTTCAAACTTCCGTTGCTTTGGAGCTCTTATGGATCACCAGGTCCGGGTCATCCCATGATTCCTTCTCTATTTATTCCTTAGGGATTTCCATATTATCTGAAACATGAGGGGGGAACAAACTAGAAGAGGGACCCACAAGTTAATTAATGACATCTGCATTATTAGGGGAAATGAGTCAGGGTCATGTTGGATTTGGATCTCTTCTATTGTTTCCTTTTCCTTTAAATTTATTGTTTCTCCCTCCATGTTTTCTAACGTTACCTATCTGGTTTTTTTTTCTTTCTATATGGTTGTTCCCCACCATCAAAGACTTTCCTTTGAGTGGATATGTATGGATGGATTGTTGGGCTCCTCATTTATTTGTAGTTTTCTTCCTTTTGGCTTGTTTCCATTTTTCCTACTCTTTTTCTTCTGGTTGATTTGTCTTTGTCTTGGGGAATTTGTTTGCAAAGTTGTCACATTTATGACATGTTTTTCACTTGAATGGGAGTTTTTAGTAGTATACAGTTTGAATATAGAATCAATTATCTAGGGTGTGTCGAATGGCCTCTGGCAAGCCCTTTTCTAGATCTACTTTTACACACAGTTGAGCACAAGATTGAAGACCTTCTCATGGTTCGATACAATCAATGAATCTACCGAGCGTGTTCCCAATGTTTTTCATCATTTTATCGTTCCATCAATGGAGAGGAATGAAGGGCATACAAACCCATATAGGAATTGTAGACAGGATGTCATTTTCCGGACTAAAATATGGGGTCCATTTATTTAGACACATTCTCCTTGAGCCTGTGAAATAGGGACAATAAACCCTTACCACAGAATGCCGAGAACATTTTCCTCTGGATCATTTCTTCCAGTTCTAATCCATCCATTGATTTCTTCCAGTTCTGATCCATCCATTGTTTCATTGCTCTTAGTAAGGGCCATAGTCCCATAAACTGGCCGATATCCACCAAACAAAGGGAAACCATTCGCGAGGAAGAAGGATGTACTAGAACCTTCGAGATCTCGTCAATCTTCTTGACAAAATGGGACTGAGGAGGTCCTTTAGTAAATTTCATGTATGAGGTGATGAAAGGGTAAAAAATTGCGATATCAGGAGGAGGCGGGGGTTGTGGGGGAGATCCTCCCCCTTGAGAATTATTGAATGGATTTCTAATGTTGACGTTATTTTAGGTAAGGTTTGCCTTTTAAATACTTTCAAGTTATCTAAAGTGTCATGTATAGTTTGTATTAGATTTATTTAAAAAATATAAATAACTTTATTTATTTAAATTTTGATTAGTGATCAACTTTAATCCGTTATTGCAGGCTTGGCGAGAGAGTTCTCAAGAACAACATACATATTGCAGCCTTAACGGTGGATTTCTCGGGAACAACATATGATTTTTTCAACAACAGATGCATAGTCGTGCATGAGATTCTTCGATAGCTCATAAGGTCAGGGAATCTGATGGAGTGGGGTTTGAGGAACAATGGGATTCCTTGGTCCCTTTTGATCGACTCAGATGCAACTTTCAAGAAAAAAATGACACATGTGATCATGTGGATCATGCATTAGTAGTAGGTCAGTAAGGAGCTAAAGAGTCTTTAATTTTAGTTGTTGTATCTATGTAATTGTGATGTATCCTTCATTTGCATTTTTGGGTATATTTTATAATAAATCATGTTAAGGATGGAAGAAATGTATGTCTATGTATGCAACATGTAATATTATTCTATAAAGAAGCAACACCATGCTTTGTTTGTATTGTTCCTTCTATTAAAAAGCACGAGAGATCTTGGTCTGTAATAAACCA
The DNA here is from genome assembly GCA_010110895.2 of Picea sitchensis. Taxonomy (NCBI): domain Eukaryota; kingdom Viridiplantae; phylum Streptophyta; class Pinopsida; order Pinales; family Pinaceae; genus Picea; species Picea sitchensis. Next base: position 125,073 of record SNQJ01S0000352.1, on the reverse strand, counting down.
ATGACATTTTATATAATGATTTTAATTCTATCAATTCTTTTCTTACATGGATTCTTAGTTTTCTTGTGTCAAGTATGATATTGTTTTTTGTATCAGGAAACACCAAAATTCTTAGTCTTTAATGGAACAATGACATTTTATATAATGATTCTAATTTCATCAATTCTTTTCTTTCATGGATTCTTAGTTTTCTTGTGTGAAGTATGATTGCGAGTTTCTAATAATCTCCATAAGCCATTTTTTTTATTATATTACAATTTTTTTATTATTAGCAATCTATTCATAGAAATCTATGGAAAACAACCATAGATCTAAAAATAGATCTAAAATGATTCCAAGAGAAATTGAAAAGCAATACTAGTAAACAAATAGAACTTATTGTTTAATTAATATAAAATTAATATACAAAATTGATATAATAATATTTGTATATATTTTATCACATTGGTGATGAATATATATATATATATATTTTTAATAATAATTTATGAATAATTAATTAAATAAAAATAGAATTTATTATAAAAAACAAAAATTACACATTTAATTTATATATAATTAAGTATTTAATACAATAAACATATTAATAAAAGACAATTATTTTTACAATTTGTAAAAATAGTTATAATTTTTTTTCATTTATCATTATAAAATTTAAAACAATTATCACAAGTAGTTTCTACATATCCAAATATATGAAGATAAATGTTGGATATAGTTTAGATATGTAAATAATTTATCAAATAAATTAAACAGTTTTAAACACTTGTTTTTTATAATATTACTATATATTTTTAATATAATAAAACTTTCAATGCACTATAATATTTCAATTTCCCTGGCGACTAACCAGAAGCTATTAATTTTTATTTTTATTCTATAATTTAACTCTCCCCTGCTCAGTTCTAATAGCCTCGGAAGTGCAATAATATAAGGGCTAGTCCACTACAATTAACAATCATCGTTATAAAGTAATGATAAAAAGGTGATCTACATGGTAGATAGATATAAAATTCTAGGGGATCCACCTTAGAAGTAGAATATTATACCTGGATCACTGAAAGAAACAAATCTGCTGTCTCTGGATCATTGAAACAAATTTGGGAAGAAAATAATCCTAAATCAGATCTAAAATTCTAGGGGATCCACCTTAAAAGTAGAATATTATACCTGTCTCACTGAAACAAATTTGGTGTCTCCGTCGTCTTGGATCAATGAAACAAATTTGGACATAAAATAATCCTAAATCCCAAACAAACAGTTTTAAAAAAAAATTCTCACCTGCTACCTAGAAGCCCTAGACCATCCAACTCCATAAGCACAAATTCAGAACTCAACTAGACCATCCACCTCCATAAGCACAAATTCAGAACTCAGCTCCTTATGCACAAATTCAAAAATCTCAAGCAACGTTATGGAATGAAATGTACAAATTCATTACATCTATTTCATTGAATGAAATCGACCTACATTGGATCCTATTTCAGAAAAAACACAAAATAATATATTTTTTTTCTTATGATTAAAGTCGAAATCAAAACTAAAAAAAAGAAAGCTTCAACGGAAGGACCCCTCTAAAGCTTCGATTAAGTGAACCGTTGAGTTCTCTCATAGTTGGTTGAAGAGAGACGGAGGAAAAAGCAATTTCTCTCATCTACAACTGATGGTTGGCTCGAGAGAGAGGAGGCAAAAGCAGGAAACTATTTTTTAGTTGAAGGGAGGTGCAAGAATATATATATATATATATAT
>SNQJ01S0000352.1:111975-123306 GCA_010110895.2 Picea sitchensis | reverse complement strand
CAAATCTTGATAAAAAAAAATTGAAAAATAGTCATTAGAAACATAACAAAATTATTCACAAGTTTTGTTTTTACTGTAAAGTGAAATTCTAAATAAAAAAAATACTTTTGTATGCCGGAAGTTGAAGAACTTGTGAAAATACATTTTTTTCTGTCATAAAACAAGAAAAAGTGTAACACACCTTCATGATTTCACCCAATATTCAACCACTTGTCTACACCATCTGCATCTATCTGACCTTCAAATACAGGAATATCAAAGTTTATTTGTACCTTGAAAGGGGTGGCGCCTCCGCTCAAAGAAGATGTGTTGCCTGTTGGTAGCCACTGAAGGATTTGCTTGAAACTATCCATCATTTCATTCCTTTATTGCGTGAGGGCTTCCTCAAGAAACATTTTGAAAGGATATCCTATCCTGTCATATTTATTTTCTCCTCCCATGAGAGGTTTCTTGGGCATGCGAGAGCTTTGTTCCTCAAGAGAAATAAGATCGAGACCCAATTCTTTGTACTCTGACCTCATTGGGGACATGCATTAAGACGAAAAGGAGAAGACCACTCTGATACCACTGATCCAGATTTTATGAGAAGAACAAAATGAATAAATATTATTAACAGAAGCTTAACACAGAATAACAGAGATACAATAAAAATGGTTTTCCATTCAACAAGGAAATAAGATGAAATTGTAAAATTCAGTGGAAAACAAGCTTGTTGGAATGGTGGTCTCTTATCTCTGAGAAGAGATGTGACAACTATGCTCATTCACAAGAATATGATTACGATGAGGCTATGAAGGCCTTTTTACAATAAAAATAAGTGTCAAAAACCCTAGACATCCAAAAACCTAACCCTAGGAGATGAAGCACCAAAAGTCATGTGGCCCCCGTTTGGGTAAGTGAGTACATCAAATTCCTGGGGTTGTAACTTTTGCATACGATCTTCGTTTTAGGCGTACGATAGCTCATGGGAAATATCTATCCAAGGAATACAACTATTGACTAAAAATTCATGATGAAAATTTCCTACCAGAATATACCCAAAAAAACATCGTTTAGGGCCTCAAAACCACTCTGGAAGTTCACGACCTGAAAAAATGCTAAAAATAGTAAATTACCAAAATTGCCAGAAAGTTGTTTTGAGCTAGTTGGAAAAGGTGGGTGGCCACCGATATCCACTTGGATCAATGGAAATCTACATGAGCAATCATAATAGTACTAATATTGTCTTCCCATATCCATGGCATTTTGAATGTTTTTTCTTCTAGGTCTCATAACCTGCATTGTGATTCATCTTGTGAAAATTATTGTGGCATGTTGAATGCGTGTTCTTCTCAGTCACATATCTTGCCTATTTATTTTTCTTGTGAAAATGGAGAATAAGAGATATCTAGAATCCTATCACTTTATTCTTCTATTGGTAAAAGTATAAATAAATGGAATTAAATTGTCTAACAATAATCAAAGACTAAAATCAGTACATATAATCCACAAACTAGATTTAAATATAGTCGAAATTCATTTTTTGTAAAATACAATTTTAGTAGATGAGACTATGTTATTATATGTTTCAACAATTAATGGGAAATGAATATAAATTTAAGAAGACATTCAATCAAAAACTAAATTGATGTAAGAGAATGAAAAATTTTCATTTTATTTACTATGAGCAAGATCCTAGGGATGTAGAAAAATTCAAAGTGTAGTACCTTTATAATGAGAGAGAGCCTTCCAACTTTTTCACTCGCAACCATGAGAATATGATGATATACTCATATCCATGTCTAGAGGGAATTAAAAGGGAACCTTAATTGACTAAATGTGGAAGACCCAATATGGCTCCCAATTATATCTTCCTTCCCTAGTCTAGACAGTTGTAATCCAATATGCATAACATATATTTGGTTGTGTTAGAACCCTTATGGATTTACCTTATCATAATTCCCTAATATGATATCACTCATATTGTGCCTTACTTCTTACATTACCAGAGATATTGTAGTAATGTTTTCTAATAACAAGGGGAGAAAGGCATTCCTTATCCCTGCCTTTATCACATAAGAATTGGTCACTTCTACAATGTACTAAATAGTGGTCATGAATTTGTGATCCATGTCCAAAAAAAGGTGAATAGATATCTATTATGGACCCATCAAATTGTTAAAAAATAAAGAAAAATTAATGGCATAATATTTTCACAAATAAAATATCAAGCACACAAGACACCACGCTTTATCATGGAAACCCAAAACAGAGAAAACCTTCACCTAATAGATCTATCAGCCTTGGCCAAACTGGACAATATGGGATAAAAATAGTTAATCAATTCATATTACAATGGATATATCAATCCTTTAAATAGGATTCATTACATGCAATCCATGCACATAATGCCATGAGCGACAAAAAACATGAGCCCAAAAACTACCATTGTTGAGCTAAATTTGATGAAGTCATTGAATCCTTCACAAAGTCAAGTTTAAGCCAATATTATCCCCTTTAAACTTAAATTTATGTAATCATTGATGTCCATATAAAAAAAAAAAACATCTACCAAGATACATGGGTACCATCCCGTGTACTTTCCAGTTCTCCAGGAATCATTTTCACCTTTGTGGTTCATCAACATGTTGTACTCTCCCTTAATCATAACTTAGTCCTAAACATCTCATGATATGATATGAATTCACACATTACCCCATTAATTGAATATTTAACTTCTTTGATTCAAGTATGACTAGCATACAACTACACATGCCACCCTCTTACCTATCTAAGTGGTTCATTCCAAAACTTGATCCTACATCCTCTCTATGCATGAGAGAGATGAATCCATGTGATAACATTCTATATGTATGCTTTAATAATATGGCTTACAACAAACCTAGGGAATACAACCTGCCTAAGGCTAGGATTTACAACTTGGACCGAAAAACTCCAGGGTGTCATGTACAATCAATCATACACCTCCTTATTTAAACTAAAAACACATATGCATGCATCATTTAATCATTTCAATTCAAGTGAAATAATAATTTGAATTCTTTACAACAAAATCAAGATTATCCTCATCATGTGCCAAAAAAACAATCCAATAGAAAAACTAGGATCATTTTTAGCTCACGGTTGTAATACCCTAGGTTAAGTTTATTCTACCAACAAACCCTGTAGGAACTGGACCATTTGAAATCACCTACATGCAAGTGAAGTCTCACCTGAGGAATCTATTGGGGCTGCAAGAACAAAGTTTCTATAGGGATGAGGGAATTGGAGGCTATCATCATATTCATTCCTACTTATCTACCTTTTGTGTCATATTATTTGTCCCTTTTCCCTTGATTAATTAGTAAAATGTAATCATGTAGTACCATTGTGACTCATATTGAAAAATAAACTATTCATTGTAACATTCATAATTGTTGCACATCAATCATCTAACCAAAAGATCTAGATATATTTATGCATAAATAGAACATCCATGAACAATCACATAAAAATACATTCAAAGATAGAATTTAATGTGGTTTACCCAAGTCTTGGGATATGTCCACAATGAATAGCTTATTTATTATTCATTGTGCAATCATCTCAGGATTATGCAATGCACTCACAATAGATATATCATGATATACTTTCCCATCATTCCTAGTCGCTTTGTAGTGCAATCCTCTCTCTACAAAAACATCCCTAAACCTTTAGACATAGTCTCCCTCTAATTATCAGTCTATTATCTCAATAGAAACAACTTTAATCATTCATCATTCAGCCGCATATTCTCTCAACAACCTATTCTACCCGACCCATTATATATTTCTACATAGAATCTAGGAATCAAAACCCTACTTGTTTATCAAAAAACCCTATGACAACTCATCACAACTCATTATTCGGGCGTGATTTTCCTTATTTAGCACAGATGCTAATTTTACACTCCCGACTCCTGATTTTTCATTCATAACTAATGTACTTCCTAATTTTTTGCATGCCATCATTCCTCTTTCTTCAAACTTCCTGTCCAACAGGCCCCGATTTGTGCAGGACAACATTCTTCGTTATGTCAAACTTCTTAAAACTTCCTATCCACCTCCAAGCCAAAGATGCTTCGTTCTGAAATTATCTAGCTTACCAGTTGACCCGCACTATTTTGAGCTTACCTTCTTCCCGGATGGAATCTGTAGTAGTAAAATTGTCTCTCCCTCTGAAACCCTCAGTCCTGAAACTGTAATTTCCCTAAGAGATATAAGGGCATGGAGTTGTGAATTTATCCTAGAGGAATGAGGTAGAAATGGAAAACTTCCTCTTTTAATAGAACCTCAAATAATAGGGGTGCATGAATGTATTCCACTGCAAATCCTCCCATGGATCAGAAGTCCTTGAGAGGATGATATAGCGTGTACTTTTTGAGTCTCTATACTTACAGTCATGATTACAACCTTTTCATCCATCCCTAGAGCCATTGACATGTGATATGGCATGTTTCTAATTACGAGTTGTCGAGGATTCCCATGAGGTAATTTCATGGAGTGACCATTGTTTTCCATGGATGGAATTGGAATCGAGATCATCCTACAAAATCCCATGAGATAAGAGATAGTGGGGTTACTTCCTTGCTCTTTTAAATCCATTCTCGTAATTCATGTACACTCGAGGTGTCTTCTGACGATTATCCTGGAGCGAGGTGGCTCAATTATGACATGGGTCCATTTCATTAGGCAGGTGATACAAATAGGACTTGCCCCTAAAATTTATGAAATCCAGGCGTGATTCTCATTTCTCGGTTAGCTATTTTGTCAGCTTCCTTGTTGTTTGCATGCAAAATGTGGAATATTTTTTCTTGAATGGAAGAGAAGAGATTTTATGATTGGTCTATAATTCTATGAATATTATTGTTCTTTGTTGTGGTTCCGATGAAAAAAGTAGCAGATGATATTTTTTGAGTCACCAATGATTGTGATACGATTTAGTTGTTGCACTTGTGCTAACAATATCCCTTGATAAATTGCATATACGTTAACCATATTGTTGGAGTTTATGCCCAGGTTCTAAGAGGAATCAATAAAATGATTTCCTCTAGGTTTTTATAGCACCCCTCCCACATCTTCCTCCCCTAGGTTTCCTCTTGATGCCCCATCAAAGCATAGGATATGTCTCGCTTCAGCAGATAACCATAGGATGTATTCTTGATGTGAAAATTGAAGCTTCGAGCATGATTTTTGAAGAGTTTTAGGAGAGTAGGTTGTTGAGATGTTCAGTTTTGTCTCCCAATGATCTTATTATTTTTTCAATTGATCCACTATCGTCACTTTAATTATTCATGAGGAAATAAATTCTCCCAAATGGCATAGTGTGTGGGCTACGACTAAGGAAGGAGAGGTCATTTCTATTTAATGATAATTTAGTTCCTTGCCAACCAAATTTTCCAACATACAAATTTTATGGACACCTTCCAAACATGATGAAAGGTTAGTTTTTTGGAGAAGGATACTTTGTAGACTTTACTCCATTTCCCAATCAAAACTTGGAAATAATATGTCCAGGTGATTTGCTTAGTTAATTCAGAATATATTATTTGCAATACTTGCTTGGAGAAGTTGCAATTCAGGAAGAGATGTTCTGAAGGTTCATAATTTTGTTTTCAAAGGGAACATCTAAAAGGACCCAAGAACCCTCTTTTAAGCATATTTTCCCCTGTCAACAATTTGTTATGGGCTAATTCCAGCCAAAAATGTTTATCTTAGGGAGCCCATCCATGCTCCAAATATCCTTCCAAATAGTTTACTTTTCTGGTAATTGGGATTGAGTGAGAATTATATTGTAACCTTCCTTAATCGAATATCCTGAGGTACCCAAACCTATATTTTCCTTCTGATGGAGATGTGTTGTTGCAGAGACATTGATTATAAAAAGGAAGAGATGAGAGATTGAGATATGATTTGGGGGTAAATATCCCAAATTCCACCTCTTCCAAGAGCCATTGTTGTTCCAATCCGAGATGTCGAAGATGGGAGATTTTCCCTAAGAGGTTATCCAATCCCAAAAATATTCAAAGGAGGGAAGATTGGACAAGATTCTGAAGGCTGAAAAAGAGTTATCCCAGAGATTTATTTATTTTCCATTTCCAAGGCACTAAAAGAGATGGTCCCATAGAAGCGAGAGTGATTCACTTAAGAGTTTCCAAATGGGAGAGCCTTTTTGTTGTATGGGAGTTATGTCTAGGAATATTATTTGATTTCTTGTTAGGTATTTGTAGCATATTTCCTTCTTCCACCAATCATTTCCATCTGATACCAATCACTAGAGGATTTTTGCGCCTAGCGCAATGTTTTTCTTTTTTGGATCGCAGATTCCCACCCCACCATGTTCTTTAGGGACGCAAACTATGGACCAATTGACCATATAGAATTTTTTATCATTGTCTTTTCCCCCTTTTGAAAGGAATTTATGAATTAATTGAGTCATTACCTTTTTTATCCATGTTGGAGCTAGGAGTGTTGAAAACTAAAAATTTGGGAAGGATGATAAAATCGATTACACTAACAACACTTTCCCTATCGAGTTCAACCATATTTCTCCCCAACATTTGAATTGATCCTTAATATTTTGGAGGATGAATTTCCATGCCTCCCGTGGGAAAGATTTTAGGATGATTGGGGTGCCTAAGTATTTAAATTTTTTCTAGTCTACTTAGAAAGGGAGTTGTAATATATTTTCAATTCTTACCAGAATACTTGCTTTGATGTTCCAAGCATAAATGTTTCTCTTTTGTTTGTTTAAGATTCCTCTTGAGGTTTCCCCATACTGATATAAGACCAATTTAAGTTGGTTGTCCATAATTTGAGAGGCTCCACCAAGCAACAAAGTGTGATGAGCGAATCGAGAGTGATTTATTCTTATGACCCCCCTTGTTATCTTCAGGCCCGGGATTGAGCCTGTTCTCATTTCATGTTCTAGTCTTATTTTTAGAGATTCTTCAATTAGGACACACAAAATTGGGGAGGGTGGGAATCCATGTCTTAATCATCTTGTGTATTGAATGAATGGGGTGGTATTTCCATTTATTAGAGGATTTATTGAGCGGTTCGTGATACATAATCCAATCGAGGAGATAAAGGAGTGATTAAAACCACATTTTTTTAATAATTCAATTCGGAAACTATGATTTACTCTATTAAATTAATTTTTTGTATATATTTTAATGACCATACCTCTTTCTCTATTGTTCAAACTGGAATGGATCACCTCCTAGACTAATGTGATGTTGTCCCATATCTCTCTTTTTGTGAAAAATCCTCCTTGATTTGGTAGAATGAGTCAGGGTAACATTAGCTTCAGCCTGTTTTCTATGAATTTTACCAAGAAGAGGCATTTTTCTCCTTTGGAATGAGATAAATGGGACGATATATGTCAAAGGAAGAGGCATTTTTGTCCTTTGGAATCAAATCTAGAAAAGACGAGTTGGTGGAACCTTCCATCTTGCAAGATTTTTGCACATATATTATCATTCGAATAAGATCTATTTTGATGATTGTCCATCATTACCTGTAAAAATGTAATGTAGAGCCACCTGGACTAGGAGATTTGTCTACATCAAATTGATTTATAACATCCTTGAATTCTTCCATTGTAATCTCCTTATTTAGTTGTGTATTATCTTGAATTATTGGTTGTCTTCTCATTCCTTGGAATAAACTTTTCCAAAATGGGAGGATGTTTCCTTTATAATTTCTTCGAAGGAATTGATAATGGTTCTTGATTCTGTCCTAATTTCCTCAATGTTATTCACGTGTTGTCTAGCATTTTCCTTCTTATGAAAGAAGGAGGTGTTTTTGACCCTTGCTTGAATCCAAAGAGCCCATGATTTCATCCTCCAAAACATTTCTTCATTATGGAGAACCTTCATATACTTTTTAAAGAATTCTTTCTTCTGTGAAATTCTTTTTAAATTCCAAATTTTCTTGTAATTCCTTTAGCTGCTTTTTTCATTTTTATACTTCTTCCCTAGGGTTGTGGGGAGAGTTTTTCAACCAATCCTTTAAATTTTGTTTTGTATCTTTTGATATTTTTCTCCCAGATAAAAATAGAGGACCCATACACTCGTTTAGTCCACATAGAGGAAAGAAGGGGGAGTAATTCCTATGAATCCAACGAGAGAGGGTTGAACCTAAAGGAAATTCGTCCTAGATTTTATGATTTATCAAAGGAGATAGTAATTCGGTGATGGTACGAAAGGCCCTAGGGATAAGGAAATGACCCATTCTAGTTATGCGTACTATGCAGTTTGAATATAGAACCAATTATATAGGGAGTGTTGAATGGCCTCTGGCAAGGCCTTTTTTAGATCTACTTTTACACATAGTTGAGCACAGGATTGGAGACCTTCTTGTGGTTCAATACGATCAATGAATCTACCGAGAGTGTTCCCAATGTTTTTCAATGTTTCATCGTTCCATAAATGGAGGGGAACAAAGAGCATACATACCCATATAGGAACTGTAGACGGGATGTCATTTTCTGGACTAAAATATGGGGTCCATTTATTGAGACACATTCCCCTTGAGCCCATGAAATAGGGGCAATTTCTAAAAATCATATCTCTATCAACTTTGTTTTCAAAGAGAAAGATGAAGAAACCCTTACCACAGAATGCAGAGGACATTTTCCCCTGTATCATTTCTTCCAGTTGTGATCCATCCATTGTTTCATTGCTCTTGGTAAAGGCCATAGTCCCATAAACTGGACGATCTCCACCAAACGAAGGGAAACTAGTCGCGAGGAAGAAGGATGTACTGGAACCTTCGAGATCTCGTCAATCTTCTTGACAAAATGTGACCGAGGAGGTCCTTTAGCAAATTTCGTGTATGAGGTGATGAGAGGATGAAAAATTGCGATATCAGGAGGATGTGGGGGTTGCGTCGGAGATCCTCCCCTTGAGAATTATTGAATGGATTTCTAATGTTGACGTTATTTTAGGTAAGGTTTGACTTTTAAATATTTTCAAGTTATCTAAAGTGTCATGTATAATTTGTATTAGATTTATTTAAAAAATATAAATAACTTTATTTATTTAAATTTTGATTAGTGATCAACTTTTATCCGTTATTATAGGCTTGGCGAGAGAGTTCTCAGGAACAACAAACATATTGCAGGCTTAGCGGTGGATTTCTCGGGAACAACATATGTTTTTTTCAACAACAGATTAATAGTCATGCATGAGATTCTTCAACCGCTCATAAGCTCAACGAATTTGATGGAGTGGGGTTTGAGCAACAAAGGGATTCCTTGGTCCGTTTTGATCGACTCAGATGCAACTTTCAAGAAAAAACGACCCACATGATCATGTGGATCATGCAGTAGTAGGTCAGTAAGGAGCTAAAGAGTCTTTAATTTTAGTTGTTGTCTCTATGTAATTATGATGTATCCTTGATTTGCATTTTGGGTATATTTCATAATAAATCCTGTTAAGGATGGAAGAAATGGATGTCTATGTATGCAACATGTGATATTATTCTATCAAGAAGCACCACCATGCTTTGTTTGTATTTGTTCCTTCTATTAAAAATCACCATATTAAAAAGCACCATAGTTTTTGGTCTGTAATAGAACAATGATATTTTATATAATGATTCTAATTCTATTAATTCTTTTCTTTCATGGATTCTTAGTTTTAGTGTGTCGAGTATGATATTGTTTCTTATATCAAGAAACACCAAAGTTCTTAGTCTTTAATGGAACAATGACATGTTATATAATGATTCTAATTCTATCAATTCTTTTCTTTCATGGATTCTTAGTTTTCTTGTGTGAAGTATGATTGTGAATTTCTAATAATCTCCATAAGCCATTTTTTTTTCTTTATATTACAATTTTTTTATTATTAACCATCTATTCATAGGAATCTATGGAAAACAACCATAAATCTAAGATGGTTCCAAGAAAAATTGAAAAAAAATATTAATAAACAAATATAACTTATTGTTTAATTAATATAAAATTAATATACAAAATTGATATAATAATATTTGTATATATTTTATTACATTAGTGATGAATATATTTCTTTTTTAATAATAATTTATGAATAATTAATTAAATATATAAAGAATTTATTATAAGAAACAAAATTTACACATTTAATTTATATATAATTAAGTATTTAACACAATAAAAATATTAATAAAAGACAATTATTATTACAATTTGTAAAAACAGTTATAATTTTTTTTACCTTTATCACTATAAAATTTAAATTAAAGCAATTATCACAAGTAATTTCTACATATCCAAATATATCAAGATCAATGTTGAATATAGTTTAGATATATAAATAATTTATCAAATAAATCAAACAGTTTTGAACATTTGTTCTTTATAAGACTACTATATATTTTTAATGTAATAAAACTTTTAATGCCCTATAATATTTCAATTTCCCTAGGGACTAACCAGAAGCTATTAATTTTTATTTTTATTCTATAATTTAACTCTCCTCTGCTCAGTCCTAATAGCCTCGGAAGTGCAATAATATAATAATATAAGGGCTAGTCCACTACAATTAACAATCATCGTTATAAAGTAATGATAAAAAGGTGATCTACATGGTAGATAGATGTAAAATTCTAGGGGATCCACCTTAGAAGTAGAATATTATACCTGGATCACTGAAAGAAACAAATCTGGTGTCTCTGGATCATTGAAATAAATTTGGGTAGAAAATAATCCTAAATCAGATCTAAAATTCTAGTGGATCCACCTTAAAAGTAGAACATTATACCTGGCTCACTGAAACAAATTTGGTGTCTCCGTCGTCTTGGATCAATGAAACAAATTTGGGCATAAAATAATCCTAAATCCAAAAAATAATTCTCACCTGCTACCTAGAAGCCCTAGACCATCCAACGCCATAGCACAAATTCAGAACTCAACTGGACCATCCACCTCCATAAGCACAAATTCAGAACTCAGCTCCTTATGCACAAATTCAAAAATCTCAAGCAACGTTATGGAATGAAATGTACAAATTCATTACATCTATTTCATTGAATGAAATCGACCTACATTGGATCCTATTTCAGAAAAAACACAAAATAATATATTTTTTTTCTTATGATTAAAGTCGAAATCAAAACTAAAAAAAAGAAAGCTTCAACGGAAGGACCCCTCTAAAGCTTCGATTAAGTGAACCGTTGAGTTCTCTCATAGTTGGTTGAAGAGAGACGGAGGAAAAAGCAATTTCTCTCATCTACAACTGATGGTTGGCTCGAGAGAGAGGAGGCAAAAGCAGGAAACTATTTTTTAGTTGAAGGGAGGTGCAAGAATATATATATATATATATAT
>SNQJ01S0000352.1:71985-82141 GCA_010110895.2 Picea sitchensis | reverse complement strand
CTTAACTATATGTAGGATGTTTTGTCCTACATATAGTTAAGAAGAGTTAGGAAAGACAGTCTTAAGATTACCTTTAAGTTAGATTTCAATGACAGATTAATGGAGTTCATTTACCTTTCTTAATTATTCATACTTATTTTCAATCATGCCTATAAGTAGTGTCGTACATTAGAACAAGTTTTAAGATCATAAATTGATATTTATTTGTTGTTTGTCAAATCATCGACCTCTCTAGGTAGAATTCCCCGCTGTCAGCAAGCCTGTTCATTACTCCAATGGGTTTAACTAGTCATACCATAGGTTGGTACTCGCTTCCAATAGACCTGTACAGTATACCGATGGGTTAACCTCTTTAACCCTTTTTACAACAGATACTGGTCCTTACCACCATATTTAAGATTTGTATATGAATGTTTCTTTTTGCAAGGAGATGGGGAGTCAACTTTGAAAATATTTTTATGGACTAGGATGGTATTTAAGTTCGAGGATGATTCTTCTATATGGGAATTTTTATAGATTGTCCTAATGTAAGGGGTACTTAAGTGGGTGCATCCAATCTAAACATATGCTACAATCAATCATTTTTAATGTGTGGTGGATGGTACCATTGGAAAATAACATAAAGGTATATATAGTCCCTACTCACTTTCTTCATTTGAAGTTATATTGATGTTTCCATGGTTAACTCCTAGTTAGACCTTCTTGCTACTCGTTTATAAAGATACTTTACTCACCTACTTAGAGCCCTAGATGGATTGTACTAGTAACCTCTATGTTTGATAAAATAAAATGTCACTTCCTTATGTCTTCTAATGGTGGAGGTTATTAGAAACTTCCATGAAAGATTCCTTGAGAGAAAGAAAGATATAAATATAATAAAAATGATTAATTTAAAGAAAACAATTTTTAAATGAATACCTGCAAAAGTTCCTAAAATTGTTTGTCAAGGACAACACCAGAAATATTTACATATGAAAAAAATAAAATCAAACTATTTCAAGAACGGGAAGAAGGAGAAGAAACTTCCCCATCCACCAAGGCTAGTGCCCTATCGGTTGTCATGACTTGTATAAAGTCTTATTTAGAAATGTGCATGTGGTAAAGTTTAAGTCTATGTCCATTTACTATGAAAGAGACTTGTTCATCATCAATCATGTTTATCTTCACAACCCCACTATCAAACATGGTAAGCACTTCATAAGGACCTAACCATAGAGTGGTAAGTTTTCCTTTAAAATTTTTAAACCTTGAATCAAACAATAGATCCCAATATCCACGTTGAAATTTCTTCTTTCTAATGAATTTATCATGCCATTTGTTTGTCTAGTTTTAAACTAAGATTTTCCTTTGGATAGCATCCTATCTAATTTCATCCAATTTTTTCAATTTCAAGACTCGTTGTTTTTGTGCCTCATCTAAATCTAATCCCAATTGTGAAGCAATACGAAAGGTTCTTACCAAGAATTCAATAGGTAAGAGTACTTGTTTTCCATAAACCAGTTCATATGGGGTATGTCCAATGGTGTTTCTCCATGTGGTTCGATATGCCCGAAAAGCCTATGGAAGTCTATCCTCCGAGTATTTATGGTGTAGTTGGACAATTTTAGTCAAGATAGTTTCCAATACTTTGTTTGTTGATTCCACTTTGCCATTATCTTGTGGATGGTATGGACAAGACTTATGATGCTTTATCCCATACTTTTTTTTTAATTCCTTCAACAGCTTAGAAGTAAGTTGTGTACCTTGGTCCATGACAATCTCACAAGGAACACCGAAGAGGGTAAAAATATTTTCATAAATAAACTCAACAATATATTTTTCAGTACCCCTAAACAAGGAATTTTCCTCTACTCACTTAGTGACATAAGATTTGAAAACAAGAATATAGTTCTTCTGACGAGAAATAGGGGAAATTGGTCCTACAAAATCAAGGGCCCATTTCTCAAAAGGTTATATCATAACCTGGGTATGTAAAGGTATTTCATCGGATGATGTGGGTTTTAATATCCTCTAACAACTATCACAACTTCTTACATATTTCGAAGCATCCTTAAAAATGTTAGGCCAACAGTAACATGAATGTAAAACATTTTATATTGTATGTTTATCATAAAAATGTCCACCACACGGTCCATGATAACAACTTCATGGTATTTCATCTATCTCATCTTCCTGGACACATATACGAATAATGAAATCTGGTCTAATATGGAAAAGTTCATGGCCAACCCAGGAGTAGTTAGAAATTTTTGTTATAATTCGATGCTTTTCATGAGGAGATAAATGAGCTGGTAATTTTGAAGTGGATAAATAATTTTCCATATATGCAAACCAAAGAGTGTTTACGGAGATGGAAAAGAGATGCTCATTTGGAAAAATATCATCAATAGGAATATTATCACCTTCATGATTAATGCGAGAGACAAAACTATCTACTAAGTTCTCTTTTCGTGGTCGATCAAGGACAATAATATTGAACGCTTGTAATAAAAGGAGAAACCTAGTTACTTGAACATTGGTAATCGGTTTATTCATGAGAAATATAATGGAAGAGTGATTTGTATGTACAAATACCTCATATCCTGTGATATAATGGCTAAACTTTTTTATGGCATGGATGACTTCTAAGAATTCTTTCTCAGTGAATGTATAGTTTATCTCAGTAGGATTCAAGTTATTACTTACAATGTAAATTGCATATGATTGTTGGTGTTATTTTTTCCCTAACACTCCTCCTATTGTAGTATCGGAGGAATCAGTGGATATATGAAGCAAAAGGGTCCAATTAGGTCCTCTAAGAACTGGTCCCACAGATAATTTAGCTTTTAAAGTTTCAAAGGAAGTTTGAAAATGGTCAGTCCAAAGAAAGTCAACATCTTTTGTAAGCAATCCAAACATTGGTGTGGTAATTTTCATAACATTTTCAATGAATAATCGGTAGTATCCGACATGTCCAAGAAATATTCTCACCTCCTTTGGAGTCTTTGGAGGTGGGAGTTTGACAATTACCTCAATCTTAGCAGGATCCACTTTAATCCATTCAGTTGAAGCATGATGCACTAAGACTACTCCTCTAGTCAATAACATTTTACACTTCTCATGACTTAAGGATAAATTCATCTCTTGACATCTAATGAGAACTTTCTTCATGTTATCTAGGGATTCTTGAAAAGTATTACCATATACTGTAAAATTGTCCATATATAGTTCCACAGAGTCATGAATGAGATCATCAAATATCCCTAATACTTCTTGTTGGAATGTGGTAGGTGTTAAATAAAGATTTGTCGCACCCTATACAATCTTGCAGAGAAGGCCTTATTCCATTCCCCCATGTAGACTTACTTTCCTTGATTGATAAATCCATAGACAAAAATAAATATTTTTCCACTTGTATGCACCTTGCAAGCTATACAACAAGCATATACGTTGTCTACTTTACTATAGCCCTTGTACATCGTGATTTTTGCTAGAAAATCAAAATTAAAGGTCGGGTTTACAAGTCACAACAAGAGATCTTTGATCTTTAGCCTTCCATATACTAGAAATGTTCTGAATCGTCCCTTCAGTTGAATTTTGAAGGATATAAGGAAGCCAATTCTGAGATATGGAAAAGGAGAGAGATGTCAATTTTGAGAGCAAAGTTACTCAGGAGAAATTATTCACTTCATATTGAGTCTCCATCACTTTGTCCTTTAAGTTTGAACACAATGTTCAACCCCCAAGATCTTCCCTTATTTATGAGGAACCTCTTTGTATCCCTTATATGAGCTTGCCTTTGTTGGAGGATTGAAGTGGTGGAGGCCCAGTTGGAAGGAACTCAGTTTCTTAGTTCTGAACCGTGTCGACACGGAAGTCTATAATATTTTCATGTCTGCTAATCATTTATTAATAGAAATACTCCCTTCTCGTCCAATTGATATCTTGAAAATATATGTATTATGATCCATGGGCATGTTTATTTTGTATATTAATGGATTATGTTATCTAATGTGCCAACCTTTTATATTATCACTATATGCTTTGTCTGCTTGTTTGTTGAGAACTTGTTATAGGTATAATGCTTTGGGTCGAAGTGCTCAATGGTGGACATCATCAAACATTTGGACGAGGTATGACTCTTTCTTACCTCTCTTTCACATTAGTTTATATAGCATATGATGGAATTGAGTTGATTTCTACAGTCATACCTGTCTATTGTGGTTTACCCTAGCCATAGAAAGATTTTCCTCGTAACAGAATTGGTGACCATACTAGGGAAGAATATTCTTTCTTAGGGTTTGAAGTACTTTTCTCCTTAGATTTCTCTCATTTCTATTTTTGGTTCTTGTCGTGTCATTTTCTGATAGCTCTTGTTTACTCTGGGTTTGAGTTTTCAGCCTTTCTCCCTTGTATGGCCTTGTTTCAAAGAATATACATGCCTTTTTTCTTGACAGTCGCGTATACATGCAGGCTGTCTCACTGCAAGCTACGTATATACACTCTATTTTCCCAAACAGTCACGTACACCATTTTCCCTTGCCTATTTTCTTGGTGTGGTGTTTGATGGGTGGGATTTGATGCTTTTTGAGCCTTCTTATGTCTTTGTAGTGCCTGTTGAGTACCTGTGGGATGACAGGAAACCCTCATTTGGTTTAATTTTTGGGCGAAGTTTTTCTCTTCATATTTTCATTTTTATTGTCCTTGTACATTGGGATGGGTGTTTCATTGCTTGATATCCTGCTTGACTTATCTCTATTTTATACACAGTAGGGCTATATATCAATTTACTTTTCAGTCCATGCATTTTCAGTTTCGATATATTGAAAATGCAAAAAATAGGTAGTTTGCATTGCTTGGCATTTTTTGTCTTTTGAGTTTTTATCATTAGCTTAGTGCATATAGTGAAAGATTGCATTTTTACTTCTGAATCGCAGATTTGAATTGGAAAATTGGATCGCTTTTATGAGCATATCATACATTAAAAGTTAAAGTTAGGAATTTGCATTATTTTCATATTTACTTTCTTGCAGAGTCATAACACCATGAGTTTCATCACCATACCTTTTTGAGTAATCATGTCCATAAAATCAACACTAAAATTTAAAATTTATTAGTAATGATTTTATTTTCTATGGTGTACAAACTAGCTTAGGATTTAGTGCCTTGGAATATGATTTTTGTGAGTAAACTTCTCCAAGGAAATTGAATCAACATATGTGTCTGAGTTAGGGAGTGGAGAAATCCATTGTATAATTTTTAAGATCAGGAGGCTTTGCTCACACCAGAGTTAATCACGAGGTTGTACGAAGTTGGTTGAAGGGATATGCCCATGATACTCGCCTAGCGTTAGAGATATTTTTGTGGATTTATTCGTATCTAGGGATCCTGCTAGTGCCCATACCTCTATGAGAGGCAGTGGTTTCAAGGTTTCGAGATTTTCTACCCTGCCCATACGGTGATCCAGACTTACGACTACTCGCTTGTGCATCGATTATACAATTGTTTATTAGTTGCTTGACTTAGGTATCTCATAGGTTACTTGCAGGGGTTATTTTGTAATTACCCTGGGTTAGATAGGGGTTGGACAACACACATCCTCTATAGAGGATCACCTTTCTGGGGGGATCTGACCGACTATTTGTTAAGCCCACGAGGGCCCCTATAATTGATTTTGTTACCTTTGATATTTAGAGGGGATTCTTAGGCCCCTCTTGGGCGAGACAAACCTTCTTTAGGGAGGGATACCACTCAACCACTTTACTCCATTTGCATGCATATTGGTCATTTGACTTTTGGTGTTATCTTTTCATACTAGTTGRCCTTAGGATATATTTTTATATTTAGATTCTTAAGTCATCATGGAGTCGGACGAGCATCCTCGTCAGTCCTGTCTCTCRTTACAGTTACCACCGAATTTCATTTCCTTGAATTCTAAAAGGTGTAGAGTTATTATATGTGGTATACACACGTCCTCCCTTCAGACTTGTGATTCTAAAAGGATGAGTATTGAATCTAGTATYCAGAATTGTGGGATCCCTTCAACTCCCATACCCACTATAGTTAATGGCACACCTTCGACTCTTACAACCTCTATGGTCRTAGTTCCGGAGGTACCTATCATTACTATGGCCTGGCCTACTTCCTCGAACCCCTCTGGGTCTCTTGGCCACTCACTGGGCTACAATGTTCAGTCCATCACTATGGCTTCTAGTCCATTTTCTTATGGTATGCCTAACTTCACTTCGCAGTTTTCAAACTCCATCCTAGTTGCTGGCCCTAATTCTAGCATTGGGATTGGGGGGAACTACACCTCCCTACACTCCTTTTTCATTTGGTGGATCTCAAATCCCTCAAATGACTCCTAATATGGGAGGTATGCCTACTTTTAACCCTGGGTCCAATCCTCCTACTTTTGGGTGGACTAGTCAACCTGGCGGACAAGCTTCGACTCAAGTTTTGTTCCACAATCCTACCTCCTCGGTGCAGATTCTTACCGATACATTTGGCATGAAGAATCCTCCTCTATGTTGGTTGTGGAACCTGATTATCTTCCTAATTCAGAGGTCTTGTGTTTTTTAGTTGTGTTTATACCCCATGAAGAATTTACACCCTAGAAGTATGTACACTCTTCCACATGGGGGAGTGGAGAGGGGGGGTACCCCCTCTGTGGGGTTCGGGGGAAAGCGGGCCCCCAGCGGGCGTTCGGGGGAAACGTCCCCCGAAGGAAAAATTGCCTTGTAAATGTATATTGTAATTTCATTGTAAATCTAGACCATTAATTATAAGGTCACATATCTAACGGTAGAAATTATGTTAGGGTTTTTTTCCCTAGAAGGAAACCCTCTGTTATGAGGGAAATGTATTGTGGCTATGAATTATGGAAAGCATTGTATTATGAGAGAGGATACTGTGAGAGAAGAAAGAGGAAGTTACAATGGGTTTTGTTGTAGGTTGTATCCCTTCATTTGTTGGATAATAATAAAGGAAGGACCTAGCAATTTCTCTGGTGGACATAGCCCACACTCGGTGAACCACGTAAATCTGTGTCTCTATTATATTGTGTATCTTCTGTGTTTTGTTTCTACATTTGTTTTATTTTATTTCTACTGTCCTTTTTTTCTAACAAGTGGTATCAGATCGAAAGGTAACTCGTAGGAAAATAGGGTTCCTGGTTCGAGTGAGAGCAATGTCGAAAGATGGAAAGTTTAGGGTCCAGAAATTTAACGATCAAAACTACTAGTTATGGAAGATGCAGATGGAAGATTATTTATATCAGAAGGATATATTCCTACCATTGGGCGGAGTAGCAAAGAATATGACAGCCATGAAAGAAGAAGAATGGGAGATTCTTGATAGAAAGGCTCTAGGAACGATACAACTAAGCTTGGCAGCGTCGGTGGATTTTAATATTTCGAAAGAAAAGACAATGAAGGATCTGATGGATGCGTTGGCTAAACTGTATGAAAAACCCTCAGCATCCAATAAGGTATTTCTAATGAAGAGATTATTTAATATGAAGATGTCAAAATGTGGGTCTGTTGCAGATCATTTAAATGAATTTAATATGGTTACTAATCAACTAAGTTCTATAAAAGTGGACTTTGATGATGAGGTTAGGGATTTTCTAATCTTGTGCTCATTGCTAAAAAGCTAGAATGGCTTGGTCATGGTTGTAAGTAACTCTGTCTCTGGTTCAAATACTTTAAAATTTGATGATGTTGTTGGTGTTATCCTTAGTGATGAAATGCGACATAAAAGAACTAGTGAGACATCAAGTAATGCGTTGAACATGGAGAACAGGGGAAGACAAAAGGATAGAGGAAAGGGCTTAGGGAACAGTGGTAATTCTAGGAAGGGCAGATCCAAATCCAGACTTGGAAAGATATAGTGTTAGAATTGTGGGAAGAAAGGACATTTGAATAAACACTGCAGAGCTCCAAAGAAACAAATAGATGGACAACATGAGAGAAATCAGGAAGAAAATGTAATAGGTGATGTGTTACAAGATTCTTTGATTCTTTCTGTAGATAATATTTTTGAGTCTTGGGTATTAGATTCAGGGGCTTCATTTCATGCCACACCCCATAGAAAACATTTTCTATATTATGTTCAAGGTGATTTTGGATAGGTTCATTTGGGTGATGATGCACCATGAAAAATTGTTGGAATGGGAAAGGTAAAAATAAAGCAACGTAGTGGAAACCAATGGTTGTTGAAAGAGGTAAGACATGTTCCAAATTTAAGGAAAATCTAATTTCAATAGGTCAGTTGGAAAGTGAAGGTTGTGTATCCATATTTACAGATAAGACGTGGAAGGTCATCCAAGGATCATTGGTGATAGCAAAAGGAGAGAAGGTAGGTACATTGTATTTATGTACGGGTAATACTAACTCTTCTATCTCTTTATCTTCTACAAGAGTGGATACTGCACTCTGGCATCATAGGCTAGGACACATGTGTTAGAAGGGTATGCAGATACTTCACAAAAGAAACTTGTTGACAGATCTTAAACAATTGATTTGGACTTATGTGAGCATTGTGTTTATGGAAAACAAAAGAGAGTTAGATTTCTCAGAGTCAGAAAATAAAAGAAGAATGAAAGGTTAGAGATTGTGCATACAGATGTATGGGGACCATCTTAGGTATCATCTCTTGGTGGATCTCATTATTATGTTACTTTTATTGATGATGCAACTAGAAAAACATGGTTTTAGTGCATTCGACAAAAATCTGGTGTTTTTGATACTTTTAAGAAATGGAAAGCTTTAGTTGAGAATGAGACTGGAAAAAGTTTGAAGTGTCTCAGATTAGATAATGGAGGTGAATATTGCAGTAAGGAGTTTGATGATTAATGTTTATACCATGGGATTCGTAGAGAGAAGACAGTTCCAAGAACACCACAAGAAAATGGTGTGTCAGAAAGGATGAACAGGACAATCATGGAGCATGCAAGGAGTATGAGATTGCATGTCTATTTTCCTTTACAGTTCTAGGCAGATGTTGTAGATATTGTTGTTTAGTTAATAAACAGAGGACCTTCAAGATCTTTGGATGGTAGAATTCTAGAGGAGAAATGGACAAGAAAAATGGTAAACTGATCTTTTTTGAAAACTTTCGGTTGTGAAGCATTTGTCCATATTGATAAAGAAAATAGAACAAAGCTTGAGTCTAAATCCAAGAAGTGTACCTTTATTGGATACAGTGTTAATTATTTTGGTTATCGATTATGGGATTATGAAAATAAAAAAATCATTAGGAGTAGAGATGTCATATTCAATGAGAATGTCATCTACAAAGATCAGTTGCAGGGAAATAAACAGAAAGAAGAAAAACAAGAATACACAGTGCTTTATGAGATCACTGGAAAAAAAATTCCAAAGTAACCTAAAAATCAAAATGTACAACAACAGGAGAAACAGGTACCTCAAACACTTGAAAGTGTTGTTAGAATATATACTAGGTTAAGTATATCCCCTGAATGATACTCTCCTTCATTGTATTATTTATTGTTGATTGATTATGGTGAACCAGAAAGTTATGAAGAGGCAATGGATGTAGACACCAAAAAGAAGTGGGAGCAAGGCATGAAAGAGGAAATGGATTCCTTGGAAAATATCCAGACTTGGGACTTGGTTCAGTTGCCTGCGGGAAAAATAGAATTGAAGAATAAATGGGTTTACAAGATGAAGGAAGAAGATGGAGGAGAAAAGAGATGCAAGGCTAGACTTGTTGTAAAGGGGTTTGCACAAAAGAAAGGCATAGATTTTGATGAAATATTTTCTCCTATTTTTAAAATGACTTCAATTGGGACTATTTTAAGTCTTGTGGAAGTAGAAGATTTGCATCTTGAATAGTCAGATGTAAAAATAGCTTTTCTTCATGGGGATTTGGAGGAAGATATTTATATGCAACAACCACAGGGGTATGTGGTAAAAGGGAAGGAGAATTTGGTATGCAGTTTGAAGAAGAGCTTGTATGGACTAAAGCAAGCTCTAAGGAAGTGGTATTTGAAGTTTGACAAGTTTATGACAGAACATGTTTATATTAGATGTCATTCTGATCACTGTGTTTATTTTAAAAGGCTAGAAAATGGAAGTTATATTATCTTGCTATTGTATGTAGATGGCATGCTTGTTGCAGGGTCTAATATGTAGGATATAAATATGCTCAAGAA
>SNQJ01S0000352.1:0-71935 GCA_010110895.2 Picea sitchensis | reverse complement strand
TTGCTATTGTATGTAGATGACATGCTTGTTGCAGGGTCTAATATGTAGGATATAAATATGCTCAAGAAGAAATTATCCAATTCATTTGCGATGAAGGATTTGGGTGCTGCAAAGAAAATCCTTGGCATGAGAATAACAAGAGACAGGAAAAATCACAAATTGACATTGTCTCGGGGTGAGTACACAGAGAAGGTGTTGGAGAGGTTTAGAATGCAGAATGCAAAAAAAATTAGTACACCTTTGGCCAACCATTTCAAATTAAGTAAGGAAATGTGTCTCAAGACATAGGAGGAGATATAATACATGTCCAGGGTCCCTTATTCATCAGCAATTGGTAGCTTGATGTATGCAATGATTTACACAAGACCAGATATTGCACATGTAGTGGGAGTTGTGAGAAGGTATATGAACAATCCAGGTAAATAACATTGGGAGGTAGTAAAGTGGATTCTCAGGTATTTGAGAGGTACTTCTACTCATGTGTTATGTTTTGGAGGATCACACACTTTTCTACAAGGATATGTTGATTCAGATATGGCAGGTGATAAAGATAGCAGGAGGAGCACCACAGGGTATGTTTTTACTATAGGTGGAAAAACAGGAAGTTGGATTTCGAAACTGCAAAAGGTTGTTTCACTTTCAACAATAGAAGCAGAGTATGTTGTTGCTACAGAGGCTAGTAAAGAGATGATTTGGTTACAAAGGTTTATGGAGGAATTGGGAAAGAAGCAAAAGAACAACAGGTTGTACTTTGACAGTCAGAATGTCATTCATCTTGCAAAAAACTCAGCCTTCCATTTGAAGACTAAGCATATACATTTGAGGTACCATTTCATACAATCCATCTTGGAAGATGGACATTTGAAGTTGGAAACGATACACACTAGGCAGAATCCTGCAGACATGTTAAGAAAGGGAGTAACCAGGGAGAAATTGAGTTCTTGCTCAGTTTCAGTTGGTCTTCAAGAATGAATATGAAGATGAGAAATTTTCCAGGTCCAAGAAGGTTCAGAGTCCATCATATACATCAACAGTGGATTTGTTGAGATTAGTCTCCAAGTGAGAGATTGTTGGTTATGGAGCCTGATTATCTTCCTGATTCAGTGGTCTTGTGTTTTTTAGTCGTGTTTATACCCCCTAAAGACTTTACAACCCAGAAGTATGTACACTCTTCCACGTGGGGGAGTGAAGAGGTGGGGTACCCCCTCTACGAGGTCCGAGGGAAAGTGGGCCCCCGATAGGGTTTCAGGGGCAACGTCCCCCGATGGGGGAATGGGGGCGAAGCCCCCGAAGGAAAAATTGACTTGTAAATGTATATTGTAATTTCATTGTAAATCTGGACCATTCATTATAAAGTCACAGATCTAACGGTAGAAATTATGTTAGGGTTTTTTTCCCTACAAGGAAACCCTCTGTTATGAGGGAAATGTATTGCAGCTATGCATTATGGTGAATATTGTATTCTGAGAGAGGATACTATGAGAGAAAGAAGAGGAAGTTACAGTGGGTTTTTTTGTAGGTTGTATCCCTTCATTTGATGGATAATAATAAATGAAGGACCTGGCAATTTCTCTGTTGGAAGTATCCCATACTGGGTGAACCACGTAAATTTGTGTCTCTATTGTATTGTGTATCTTCTATGTTTTTTTTCTACATTTGTTTTATTTTATTGCTCTGCGGTCTTGTTTTTATAACACTCTATCCTCCGGTTTCCAACCTGGGGGAGGTTAGTTTCACTCTTTGGGTAACCCCCAACCCAAATCTAATCCGGCTATGGGAAATTTCTATAAACCTCAATAGAACACTCCAGCTAGAATTATGCCTGACCAACCTTATATGAACCAGCCCGGAGGAGGGCCTTATAATGTCAGACAGGGCCATGGTGTTTTCCAGAACCCTGGATGGCCTTTGAATCCACAAGCACAATATTTCCCGGGAGGTTGGGGCCAGATGTCACAACCCCATCTCCCTTTTTTGGCCACGCTTAATCTTCCATATCTTTCTAAGTTAATGAATGACCCCATGAGTCATGATCCTACATGGCCCCCGATACCCACCAAAATTCCTCCAGATATCCCAAATTTCGAGGGTAAGAATGGAGAGGATCCTGGTGATCACGTCACTACCTTTCACCTTTGGTTCTCATCAAAATCCCTTAATGACGATTCTATTTGTTTGAGATCATTTCAACGCCCCCTTATCGGAGTTGCTGACAAATGGTATATTGAGCTACCTAGGGGGGGGCATATGGGACTTTCAGTCAATTGGTGATGGTATTTATTAACCACTTCCATTTTCCCATTCGTTATGATGTTGGCCTAGAATTGTTTTCTACTTTATGCCAGGATACTTCCACTCATATCTCGGACCATATCAAGGAGTGGCGTAGACATAAGAGGTTGATTAAGACCCCTATACCCCTGACCTTTATTTTAGAATGATTTCTTAAGTCTTTGCACCCTCCTCAAAGGACGCTGCTACCTCCGGGTTTACCACAGAAGAAGAATAAATATTTAGAGCCTAGCAGTAAGATTTGATATATTCTTAGTCTGGGATGTTATACCACCTTCTTCCTGAAGCACTGTTGTCTACTTACAACCCTAGGAAAAATCCCGAACCTCATGTTGATGGCATTATAGGTTCCGCCAATGTAAATTCCAAAGACTTGGTGACAAACCAGTTGAAAGAGTTGTCTTTAATCTATTATGCAGGAGGACCATCCTCGTCTATGTCTTCCAATCCCACTCAGCCGGTGGATGTAAACTCTGTGCAATCGTCGACCAACCCGAATGGTAACTAGAAACCAGGTGGGAATAAGAAGAAAGGACGCAATAACCATAAGGGTGGGAAAAATGGTAATAAACCCAAGGACAATAATAATAATGAGAATACAGGTAATAATGTCGGAGAGTGAAAATGAGAAAAACGTAAGGTGAAGTTTCACTTTAATCTTTGCACAGAAATCGCCTTACCCATTTGTGCCCCAAACTTGCAAAAGTTGGGAGGCTTTTATCTCAATCGTCTGTCATGCTGACGAAACCATTCCCACATAATAAACACTTAGCCTTGAGCTCCTATAACACCAAAAATGTGGCTGATGGAGGTCAAAACCAGGAGTCGCAAGATGGTGATCGTTTATGTATCAATATGGTCGATTCAAAAATTGATGTAGCCACTTTATCTTGAGACTATAGTTCTAAACAAACTAATCCTAGTCTATAATATCCTCCTCCTCTAGAGACAACTTTACAGATTGATAAATTGGAGCCACTGCCTCATATTCCGAAAGGATTACTCAAGCACTCTACCCATAATCCAAATTCTAGAGCCGCCTAGAACTACTCTATTGTTGAGGACCTGGGCCAAACCTCTTGTGCAATGTCGACTTTGGAGGTACTCCAGATGTGTCCTTCATAGAGGAATACCTTTCTCTCTAATCTAGGAGCTCTAGAACCCATTGTCTCAAAGTTTATCAAGTGTGACGTCACAGTTGTTAATACTCACTTTCCTTACCATGTGGCTTTCCAAATCCATGTGGAGTATTCAAAGTATACCATCAAACGTGCAGTTTTTGATGAAGGTGTTGATATGTGTGTGATGTCCCTGGCCTGTTGGAAAGCTCTTGGTTCCCTGACCCTTTCCAAGTCATCGAACATGTTGAATTCATTTGATGGTCATTCCTTCCACCCTCACGGTATTCCCCCTGCCTTTCCGGTCAAGTTAGGGGGGAAGATGGTAGAGGTGGAGGTAGAGGTAGTTGATGCACCTCTTGATTATAACCTATTACTAGGTCGCAATTGGATGTATGCTATGATCTCCATCATGCTGTTTGTCTTTTGTATCCTTTGTTTTCCTCATGAAGGGAAGATCATCACGATCAATCATTTATCCTTTGAGTTCTCTAGTCCTAATGAATCTCTTGGATAGTCGATCCCTATGATCGATAATTTTTAGAAGACAACTGAGAATAACAATGTCAAAATGTTTTCTTCCCTTATGGGTACTTTTGACCTCTTGACACTAAACCATCAAGTTTATGCTATGTCCAGTAGGCCTGTCTCGACTGGGAGGTCCATTCCTTTCCACACATTTTATTTTGATGATTTGTGGACCCTACCTTTCCTGACTTTGTCTTGTGAAAGACAGTTTCATGTTGGGATTTTTATGCAACTATTGATAGAAGAGATTGTGTATCAAGCTATTCTCAACTCTTCAACCGATCCCGATCTTGTTCCCTCACCGACAGAAGAGGAGGATCTCATGTCTAGGCCCGTGTGTGCCCCCTCATTGTCTTGTTCACATGATTTCCTTAAAGGCAATTTGACCTCAGATGAATCCATCATCGAAGCCATGAATGGTTCTGACAAACCTTGGGATGATATGCATCACCGTTCTTATTTTCTCCCAGAGCTTGAAAGAATCAAACAAGACAGATTTTGATCTACTTTGAGTGAGATAGTCGGTCACGCCATAGTTCCACTTGATATGCATGACATTTATGCCAAAGGAAACATGGAAATTATTTCTCCTACTATCCATATCGACATCTCTCATACCCCTGGCAAGGTTGAAAATGTAAATATCGGTGTGGATTGTTCGCCGGAAGAAATCCTGATGTACACCAAACTCTTCAAGGAATTTTAAGATGTATTTTCTTGTTCCTATGAATATATTCCAGGGATATACCCTTGTATTTTCGAACATGATATTAAAACTTATCCGGATGTTAAACCTGTTTGACAACGTCTTAGAGCTATCAACCCTCGAAAGGCTCCTTCTATTAAGGTAGAGGTGGAGAAGCTACTTAATGTTGGCTTCATCTACCCAATTCCTTTAACTGAATGGGTATCCAGCCCTGTTCCTGTAGATAAGAAACAAGGAACCATCCATGTATTTATGGATTTTCATTACCTAAACAAGGCCTATCTAAAAGACAAATTCCCCACACCTTTCATCGATCATATTCTCGACGAGTGTGCGGGAAGTGAAGTATTTTCTTTTATGGACATATTTTCAGGATATAATCAAATTCAAATTAAACCCAAGGATCATGTAACGACCCTTAATTATTAAGATGATTAATTCAATAAATAATCCTAAAAATTAGCTAAACTATAATTAGTTATTAAATAACCTTAACTAATTATCTGTTATTAATTAATTATTCTTGATTATGATTAGTTTAAGTATAATTAACTCTTTAATCAATATGGTTAATGATTAATTTGAACTCTTTAATCAATATGGTTAATGATTAATTTGATTATTAATTAATTAATTAAGTATTAAACAAGGGGTGGATAAAAAAATATAATGTTTAAAGTATTACGTGATCCCATAAGGGATAACGAACCAATAATGTAAAAGGGAAACATAATAATGAATGGGATAAGGCATTTAAATAAGGGATAAGGCATTTAATAATAGGATAAGGTCTTTAAGAATGGATAAGGTATTAATAAATCGATAAGGAATTTGGTGGGAAAAGTTAATGGAGGAAGGGCAGTGAAGGAGGAATAAGGGAAGGGAGAAGGATGACGGGGGATTATTCATTTTTTTTTAGGGGGAAGAAAGGATTTTGGGAAGAGATGAGAGTATGGGACAGAGTGGAATTTATTGAATTTATAGTGCACCTGGGTCAGCAGAGGTTTATTGGGAGGGCTGTATATCCTACTGATATCCCAGGGCTAGGCTGCCACTAGTCTACAGAGGTTGGTTTGGGGTGGTGGTCCTACATGTTTGGCGATAAGTCATGGATAGCATCGAGTGAGGTATGTAAATTCAAATTTATATATTGTTTATTTCAGATTTATTACTTATTGCCAAATTTTAATTTTAAGCGTAAGTGTTAGCTTAAGTGTTGAGATAATTTGAAAATTATGAAAATTTTAATTTCTTTGTAAAGCTTATAGAAATTACAGCAATTTGGTAGAAATTTAAACGTTAATTCAAATCCAGTCTCTACATCTGGTATCAGAGTCGTTCAAAATCTGGAGCCAAGGGCCACCCACCTACTTAGAATCAACCTTAAATAAGTCGAAAATCCTAGAAATAAACTTGAAACAACCCAGAAAACCTTGAAGTTTCCACTAATAAGAAATATGGGATAGCTTAAGGTGTAGAAGGGAGGAGTCCTAGAGCTGTTTCATCCTCCCATATATGGTTTCAGCCACCAAACCACCCGTTTACTTATAACAACTTTCACCTGCAAAGGACCAAGAGAGACATCATAAAGGAAGCATTAGATGGGTCAAAATTCTAAATATGAAAACAAAGAACAACTTAATTTAAAAACAAAATATGTTCAGATTATATCTTGTTTTATTGAATAATATATATATGGGCTTGAAATTTAGTAATGGTAAAATAACAACAACAACGAACAAATCAGAAGGATCTTTGCAATCAATAACAAATCCACTAGTTGTTTCCTATTTAATTTTAAAAAGCAAAGAGCAAATGGGCACTAACGAGGAAGAGGAATAGGAAAAGTTACGTGAAAGCGTACTTTAGAAATACATTTAATCATCAGATATCACATAATCTCGAAGATCTAATGAAAAAAAAAGAACTATAACTCAAGCAACCCTAAAACCATAAGCAAACCTTGCCCGCACAGATTCGTTGCTAGTAATACAAAAGGTCGTGGCTCTGCAACATCGAAACACTAAATCACTTGTGATTTCCTGAAAACTGCTTCTTTCCCGCCGTCTGGGCCTCATAAACAGCCTGAAACCGTGATTTGAGTGAGTGGAGCTCGTGCATTCATCCGAGAGCCGAATGTCGTACCTCGACCAGACCAGACCAGCCTGGGAGGCGTAAAAACTAACAACAAACACACAAGTCAGCCAACGCCTAACCCCAAATCCCATAGTAAAAGAATCGTGTGGATGGAAAACCAGCAAACCAATGATGGGCATGTCATTTAGTTAAACAAGAAGCATAATCGAAAGGAATAAATTACACAAAGACATGAAAGAAGTCTACTGGGACATGCCTGCTGGATAGATTACACACCACGAAAACAAGGGCATTCGAAAATACATGCAATCAAAAAAAATTGACAAATAATGGTAATCTGAGACATATCTTCATCAAAGTTGATAAAAAAAAATATGCACTATTAATGTAAGCAGCAACATCCCGAAGGCATTTCATTTTAGCTGGCACATGGAAAATCTGCAGCAGATGCTCCACTTTACAACCAGAGAAAGACTGTTAAAGCACCCACTGTATAGAATACACATCATGCAGACAAGGGTATATGAAATAATATGCAGACTCAGAAACAAAAAATGGCAGCAACGACAGACATTGCACATATCTTCGTTAGAATAAATGCAAACAGTGTGCAATATTAATAGCAGCAGCATACCGGATGTGTTTCATAATTCATTTGACCAGTGCACATACAATTCGCAGCAGAAATACTCTGTGTAACAACATTTATTTGACAACATTGATCACAAGAAGATTTTATGGGAGATACATAAACCCAAAAGAGAGACAAGAGTTGTGTGGAGCAGATGCCCATTCAAGGACAACAAATAAGTCATTGCAGGAACAAGTGTTGCAGCATCAAGAAAATGTGGAAACCATTACAAAATCAGAACATATCATATAAATTCCAGTAGTGTGAATGCACCAAACATGATACCAAACAAACATATCTGTAATGCAAAATCACACAGCAGCGCACACAAAGCAGCGCCATCACAATGAAAATGCATAACCCCAAAGCCCGCAGGCTCTACCATTTTGCGAATACCTATATCAATACACAAACCAAGGGTAAGCAAGAAACATATGAAATCACAAGGGAGAAGCCCAATGGGCATAGAGGCGGAGGGATAAATAATAGAACAAATGGAAAGCTGAACCTCGTTCCTGTATTCACCATGGCAGCCATGCTCCCTCACGCCCCATTGTGTAACCACAAATAAATGAGTGAGAACAAATGGGATTTTAGGTTTGAAAATTGACATGGATATTTTATT
The DNA here is from genome assembly GCA_010110895.2 of Picea sitchensis. Classification (NCBI taxonomy): domain Eukaryota; kingdom Viridiplantae; phylum Streptophyta; class Pinopsida; order Pinales; family Pinaceae; genus Picea; species Picea sitchensis. Next base: position 63,938 of record SNQJ01S0000352.1, on the reverse strand, counting down.
CTCGTGAATGGCAAAGAAGGACACATGGGTCGATGCGATCCCACGCTGTAGACTTAGCCGCGTGGCCAATTCAAAATTTTCATTAATGATATATATTCAACCATTTAAATCTGCCAGGGTTAATTAACGCTATATAAGATTAGCGTTATATGTATTTTAAGATTAGCGTTATTCCGCCATTACATTTCACTTAAATGGTCAGCGCTGCTCGAATAAGAAATTACACCTAAGCATATAAGTTGTGGTGCTAACAAAAGAATAGTTGACAAAATTGGTTTTTGGAAAAGCTAAAAGATGCTACAGAAATCATGTAAGAAAGTGGACGTCATGATAAAATTCAACCAATCGGCCAAGACTCAAAACTCTAAATTCAAAGTCAATATTATACCCATTTAAAGTTTAAACCAAAACCAATTACTGCTATTACCGCTTTGGTGTTACCTTTCTGGCTAAAACGAATGTGATTGCATCTGTGATGTTTGGCCTTCTTAAATTACATTACTCTCGTTGATGGAAGAAAAGTAGGCTGAAATCATGGAATATGAGAAATTTATGGCCTAAATGATGTAGAATATCCTTTAATTTGTAATATGTTCAGTAGTGGAGTAACCTAAACTTGGGTTTTGCTTCCTTTCTGACAGAACATTGATCAAATCACATACTCTTCCTTTAGCGAATGTCAATGATGTTCCAATATTTCTGAATGATTTACTACAATTTACAAGATGTAACCATGGATAATATGTTATCCATTACATGTTTTGCACTAAATCATTTAGAAATATTGGAACATCATTGACATTCACTAAAGGTTTGTAAATACTGAACACGTTAACATTATTCTTGGAGAGTTCAACCTTGAATTGGTAGTAAATGTCCAATATTTGCCTTCAACTCATATTTAGTTAATAGTAAATTAGACTACACAACGGAAATCATTTCATATTCAAGATGGGTTGTCTGCAACCTGTCCTATAATTAAAGTCGAGCCTGCTCCCTTTATGACTTGAAATCCATAATTTTGCAGATGTTTCCCTAAGTCAGAATATAACTGAAATAGTACACCTCATTCATATTGAAGTATCATAGATAATGCCGATATTTAAAAAATAAAATTAAAATTAAAATTATTCTAAGGAGGTTTTGCAAGCATAAATCTGCCTTAAGTGTTTAATATCTCTAGTCTCTAGTGTTTGAAGTTCAACTCTCCCATCTCACTCAAACCATTAAAATTTATTTTTATTTTACAAGATAACGACTTTATGACTATTTTTTTTAGTACAAATTCGAGTGCAACTGAAACTTTTAAGAGAATCCATAATAGTAACAATTGTCTTATGAAGCCGAGACATTACAGTCTCTGGGTAAAAGTTGGTCATTGAGGAAAATGTTCGTCATAATTTCCCCCCACAGACATAATATGTTTGATATTTGAGAGTGCAACTTCACAACTTTGACATCCAAGTTGATTCAGGATGTCGATAAATTCACCCGCATTAAAATAGTAAAAGCTTTGGATTTTAATCAAAGTTCTATATTCAAACTTTGTGCATTAAAGTCAACAAAAATAATTCAACATGTGATGCATTTCATTTCAATTTGACTTTTGTTTATGTCATTAGTATTTTTAGTCTCTAGTGACATTGGATTCAATAATAATCTATATCATACTAGTGAAGGTCTAACCTATTTAAGATGGGTTGTCTTGAACAACCCGTCCTATTGGTAAGATTGGCTTCCTTCATTTATGTCCTTAAAACCAACAAATAGTTAATAGTTGATTTAGGGTGTGAAAATTATTGCCTTTACTATGTTAGGCATTGCAATATATTTTATCTGGAGTGATTTACTATAACTTATGTATGTTTCTCAGCCTGTTACTAAAAAAAAAAAAAATACTTATAATTACAAGTAAGTTCTTCAATACACAGAATGCATAGTAATACTATTTTTAGTTTGAAAAGGGAAAACCTGGTACTCTTCTGCAATATATTTTCTCCTTAAACCATTAATTTCTTTTGTGGTTAATCCATTAAATGAGTTTGGGCCATTTAAGTAGAATAACAACTATTTTTTCCAAATGCTAAACAACGGTTGCCTCAAGAATTTTTTTTTTAGTCTGAAAGATTTTGCCCACCATTTCAACTTTTAAGCTATCAATGTTAACATCAAAATGTTTTACCATTCGTATTACTATATACTACTGCCACTGATTTGAGTGTGCTAACTGCCATCTATTGAAGAAAAAACGAGAAACAAGGCTATCACAATCATGGCAATGAATCCATTTGCATATGAGGCTCTCTTATCAATTCACAAGGCAGAGAAAGAAAGAAAGAAAGAAAGAAGTTATACACTTCATAAATGGCCAAAATAGGTTAATAGGATTCAAAACTGTAACTAGCATTAATAACAGTAAAAGAAGTGCCCAAAGCATCTCCAACTAAAGAAAACCCCCTAAAAGGGGGGCTTACTATATAAAGGTAAACACTGCAAGATTATATGAAAACTACAAAAAATACAATCCCCCCTGGCATACAACGAAGTGAAAATAAAATGCTCCAACTAAATAGAGGAGATAACAGACAAGGAGTTGAGGAAACAAGGCAACAGTCCTAATATTCCTCACCATTTTGTTGGAACCTACAGTGTTGTAGACTATCGTATAGTCATGAATGTTAAACTCTAAGAATGCCATTTGGAGAATGGACTAGGTTGAGAGGAGTCAATGAAACTATCCTGAGGGTATAATAGTACTCCTTGTAGGAAGAGAAATAGAACACGAGGAACACTCTTATGCTAATAGTGTTGTCCTGCCTAAGAGAACAAATTGTATGGAAGTCATTTCATGTTCCTTCTTCCGTAAAGAGATCCACTATTTAGGTCATATCATTTTCGGGGAAGGAACCTCCATGGACCCAGAAAAGTTAAAGGACATTATGGAATGGCCAACGCCGAAAAATGCCCATGAGGTAGGAGAAGCTTCATGGGCTGAAGGTGTTATTATCTGAGATTTGTAGAAGGATTCTCAAAATAGCGAAACCCATCACCACTTTACAACTAGCGTATCGTATGAATGGGACGTGAAGAAGGTGATAAGTATCCATTGAGCTTAAGAGGTTACTAACTAGTGCCTACCCCACGAAATGGATATGGAAAAGGACTTCACAAATTCTTACGATGCCCCAAGCAAGGTTAAAATGTGCTAATGCATGAATGAGGAGTGATAGCTTATGCATCAAGGAAGTTGAAGAAACATGAAGAGCTATACGAGACTCATTATTTAGAGTTGGTAGCAGTAATGATAGCTCAAACTTGAGGCACCATTCAGGTCAAATTTTGAACTAAAAACACCATCAAAGTTTAAAACATCTCTTCACTCAAAGAGATCCAATGCCGTGGAGATGGTGGTGGAGGAGGCGATGGGGAGTAATGATTTTGATATCAAGCACATCAAGGGGAAGGAAAATGTGGTCATGGATGCCTTAAGTAGGAGACCACTTAATATCTTCTCCTTGGTACCCTTTAAAGTCAATCTAAGGGAACGCGGTGTTGGAACAACTCAAGGGAGACAGTTGGTATTTAAAGGTTACTAAACCCGTAGGGAGGTGCTTGATCCAAAGTACCTAAGGGTATAGTTTGGAATCGCACGGATTGTTAATGTATCGAGAAGGATGTACATCCCCGAAAGTGAGGATATTCGGCGATCACACCGAAGGAAGCCTATAGATCACTTTATTGTGCGATCCGGGAGTGAAAAAGATGTAAGCAGATATGAAGAAGCTTTTCTTTTGGGTAGGCATGAAACGCCATGTAGTCCATTTCATACAAATGCCTAGAGTGTCATCAGTGAAAGCAACCTACCATCACCCAACAGCCTCTTACAACCACATGATGTCTTCTAAGGTCCAAATGGGAAGTCATCTCTATGGATTTTGTTGTAAGGTTACCACTACATCCCATAGACACAATGCCATTCTTGTGATAGTGATAAGTTAACCAAGAGTGCTCATTTCATCCTAGTTAGAGACACTTAATGCATGTCAACGGGATGTATAATGCAGTGTTTGTAAGCCAGGTTATCCGCTTTGCATGGAATACCTAAGAAGATCATTCGTGATAAGGACCCAGACTAATTTCTAGATTTTGGATTGCTTACACAAGATTATTGGGGACCCGGCTGAACTTACACAACTTATCATCCCAAATGATGGGCAGACCGAGAGAGTAAATCGTCATGGAAGACATGCTTAGGATGTATGTGTGAGTGGATAATCGACCTGCTGGGAGAAGTACCCACCTTTGTTAGAGTTTGCCTACACAAATGCTTATCATAGTTCCATTGGAATGCCAACCTTATAATGGAGGCCATGTAGAACACCTTGAGTTGGGATAGACTAGAAGACCTAGTAACAACAATTTAATTGATTCAAGAAATGGAGGAACAAGGATTCAGACAAGTGTAGATTAAAGGAAGACATGATAGGCGTAAAAGCCATGCGTGATGCAATAATGTGACCCATCGGAGTTATGAAGGGGAGACCAAGTTTTCATTCGTATCGTGCCTAATAAGAGTACCATACATCTGGGCTTGGGGTAAGGGGACAAAGTCGTCACCTCTATTTATAGGACCATTCAGATCCAAGAGAAAATTGGACACACTGCCTATCGTCTCATCACACCCCACCTCTACAAAACCTATAATGTATTTCATGTATCCGCTTTTGCACGCCATTATGTTGATGAATATCATAAACCAAATTGGAAGGAATTGCAGGTATCAAATGTGGGAACCATCATGGTCAAGTTGTTATGCATATTGGATTGTAGGGTCCAATAGCTCAAGAGTTGTTTGGTAGACCAAGTTAAGTTTTAGTGGGACAAGTATAGTCCATGTTCTGCTACTTGGGAAGATGCCGACACTACTTCAAGAAGATTATCTCACTATCTTGACCACCTCGAGAACATGTTTCTCAAGGTGGGGTGTATAACACCACCTTTGACTTAGATGTTCAGACTACCTGAGGACTAAGTACTTTATTTTCTAGTCACGCTGAAACTATTGGTTATACACTTAAACTTTAAAATTTATGAACTTTCATGAATGTTTAAATGTTAATGATGATGATGTATATGATGTGATCCACTGCATGTGAATTTTTTATGAATGATTAAAATGTTATTGATGATGATATAATGAATGGAATGAGATATTATGTGAATGTAAACTTTATAAATGATTAAATGTTGATGATGATGATGTATGTAACATGGTCTATTATGTGAATGTAAACTTTACTTAATGTTTAAATATTAATGATGATGATGTATATGATGTGACACATTATGAGAATGAAGAAATGAATGAATGTTTAAATGCTATTAGGGATGATGTTTGATATGATGTAATCTATTTTGGGTAAATGATAATCTTGTGAATGGGTATTCTAAATTGAATTATTGGACATTATGAGATCTATTTCTAATTGAAAACTTTGATGTTAATCCATCTATTGTGATACCAAATTGAAATAATGCTAGTATGCAATTACATGATGATAATGCATAGAAATGTATGAGTTTGTGTTACGTACAATCTGAGGTTATGGGCTATGAAATAGCCAAGGAATAATGATGATGAAAGTGTATACGATCACCGACCGAAACATTATGGTATGAATATTGTATTTGGAAATTTATATTGGTTTGGATGCATTGCTATGATATGTGGATCGCTGATTTTAGGTAAATCTACACTACCCAAAACCTAATAAACGATGACAAACCCCCCAACAACACAAAGGCCATCAGATATTCAATCGTGAGGGTGTTGACCTCGGTTCGGGATTAGGAGGTGGAGGCATTTCCACCGTGGTATCCTCCTCCATTATAGGTGGGCTTACCTGAGGGGTGGGACCCTAGATCCGGGATTAGGGAGGGTGGAGGCATTTCCCACCTGTATCCTCAGAAACCTCAAGTCCCTGGGAGGATCAGGCCGGGTTCACGCCCCTGTGTCAGTGTGTGGGATGAGGACTGCCATTGCCCCATAGGGAAGCTTGGTCGAGATAGCTGCACATCTCCACCTCACGGGTCTAGTTTTAGTTAGTCAAGATACTGATTCCTCCAATATAGTTTAGCAGAGGACGGATAGGAATGAGTTGGAAGTAGGTTAGGAGGAAGGATGAGTAGAATAGTTGAGACTATATGAGATTCATCTTGTTGGGATTTGATGAAGAAAATGTATATATGAAAATTCATTATTATGTAACTAAAACCACAATTGTTTAAAAATAAATTATTGAATCTAACAATTGTGATTAAACTAATTCTCACACAATTAATTGATTGTTATCTTTTATAAAAGACTAGTCTTGTCGACCGGATTGGATGCATACATAAAATAATTAAAAGGATGACAGCTTTGATTATTATTAGTATGTAATGAGAATTGTATAAAATTAGCTACACATACATTTCTTGTACATATACACTAGTATGTATGAGTTTCCTTGACTTACTTACTAATAATGTTGGTTACTTGTTATGAATGTGTGAACCATGTTCTTGTTCTTGTACCATAAGATAACTTAACTCGAGATGAAGTTTCAAGGTGGTGCCATGTAACGACCCTTAATTATTAAGATGATTAATTTAATAAATAATCCTAAAAATTAGCTAAACTATAATTAGTTATTAAATAACCTTAACTAATTATCTGTTATTAATTAATTATTCTTGATTATGATTAGTTTAAGTATAATTAACTCTTTAATCAATATGGTTAATGATTAATTTGATTCTTAATTAATTAAGTATTAAACAAGGGGTGGATAATAAAATATAATGTTTAAAGTGGGTTACGTATCCCATAAGGGATAACGTAACCAATACGTAAAAGGGAAACATAATAATGAATGGGATAAGGCATTTAAATAAGGGATAAGGCATTTAATAATAGGATAAGGTCTTTAAGAATGGGATAAGGTGTAATAAAGAGTCAGGTGGGAGTTAATGGAGGGGGGCGGTGAAGGAGGAATAAGGGAAGGGAGAAGGATGATGGGGGATTATTCGTTTTTTTTGAGGGGGAAGAAAGGATTTTGGGGGAGAGCAGTATGGTACAGAGTGGAATTTACAGTGGAATTTACAGTGCACCGGGGGGCTGCAGAGGTTTTGGGCTCGGAGGGCTAGGATATCCATTGATATCCTAGGGCTAAGCGCTACTAGTCGGCAGGGAGCTTGGTTTTGGGGTGGTGTCCTAAGGAAGAAAGCGAAGGGAGAAAGTTGCGGATAGCATTAGAGTGAGGTATGTAAATTCAAATTTATGGATTGTTTACTTAGATTTATTACTTATTGCCAAATTTTACTTGCGTAAGTGTTAGCGTAAGTGTTGAGATAATCTGAAAATTATGAAAAATTTACTTCTTTGAAAAGCTTATAGAAATTTACAGAAATTACAGTAATTTGGTAGAAATTTAAACGTTAATTCAAATCCGGTCTTTACAGATCAACAGAAGATGACATTTATTTGTCCTTGGGGTACTTTTGCATACTGAAAGATGCCTTTTGTCCTTAAAAATGCCAGAGCAACCTTTCAGCGTGCCATGACTTTCACTTTTCACGATCTTAAGCACATAGTCGAAGCTTACTTTGATGATATTGTTTCTCACTCTCATAAGAGAGTGGATCATGTTATTCACCTTCGGCTTGTTTTTGAAAGATGTCATTATTATAGAATCTGGTTGAACCCTCACAACTGCATCTTCTACATTAAGTCTAGTCGTCTTTTAGGTTTTCTAGTTTTTGAGACTGGGATCATGGTAGATACGCATAAGGTGGAGGCAATAATTCAGTTGTCTCCCCCATGCATGATTAGACAACTTCAGGGTCTATAGGGGAAGGATAACTTTATTCGTAGGTTTATAGTTAACTGTGCCACTATCACTAAAGGTTTCATGCATCTTTCCAGGAAGGACACCCCTTTTATCTGGTATGAGCAAGCCTAATATTCCTTCGATGCTTTGAATAAATCCTTTGTGTCAGTGCCTCTACTTAAGCCTCTCGACTACGGTAGAGATTACTTGCTTTATATCACCACGTCTGAGGATACGATTGGTATGGTTTTGGTTCAGGAGGATGATAAGCTCCATGATCATGTCATCTACTATCTTAGTCAAACTTTACTCAGTCCTTAACTTAATTATACTCATGTTAAAAAGATAGCTTTGGCTATCATTCACACAGTCTAGCATCTACATCATTATATATGACTTTTTAAGACTATGGTGGTTGTTGACCTCAATCCATTTCAATACGTCCTTACATGACGTATCATAGGGGGAAAATACAATAAATGGATTGTCATTTTATAGGAGTTTGATCTCGATTTCGCCTCTGCGAAATCCAAGAAATCCCTAGTCTTTGCAGAGCTAATATCCGATTTTCCACAATTAGATGAGGATGGTATCCATGTTAATTCGTTTGCAAACGAACAATTTTTTCTTTTCTCATCGTCTGACCCTTGGTATGGAGACATCGTGCTCTATCCTTAGACTTTGATGTTACCTCAGCATCTCTCATGAGATGATCAACAATGTATAAGGTACCAAGATAATAAATATACTATCATCGGTGAAACTTTCTATTATCGAGGAATAGATGATATATTGTGTCATTTTTTTAACTCACAGTGAAGCTAAGTCTGTTCTAAATGATTTCCACAGTGGGGCTTGTGGTGGTCATCTATCCGGGCTTGCGAGAGCCCAGAAAAGTTTGCGAGCTAGTTATTTATGGCCTACTATATTTAAGGATTGTATTGAAGTGGTTACGAAGTGTCACCCCTACCAACTATTCAATCAAAAAATGCGCTCACATCCATACCCTCTTCATCTAGTCATTACCATTGATCCCTTCACCAAGTGTGGGGTGGACTTCATTGATTACAACCCAACTTCGGTTGGGGGGCATCAACACATTATCTTGGCCATCGACTACTTTACTAAGTGGGTGAGGCCATGCTTACAGTTAAATCCCATGGGAATAATGCAGCCTTCTTCGTATTCAATCAGATTATCGCCCGATTTGGTATCCCGAGTGAGATTGTCACTAATCATGGTAGTCACTTTTTGAATGAGATGATGGAAGAACTAGAAGCTAACATGGGGTATAAACATGGTCATTCTTTTCCTTATTATTCTCAGGAAAATGGGCAAGTAGAGGTCGTCAACAAGTCTTTCAAGAACATTTTGCAAAAAACTATCACTCAGAGTAAATCCGACTAACCCATCATGCTATATCCTTCACTCTGGGTATACCGAACCTCGGTCAAGACTGGCACCAAATTTTCCCCTTTCTAGTTAGTACATGGTGTGGAGTTGATTTTACCTATTGAAAGTGAAATCCGTTCTCTTAATTTGGTATTCGCGCTCCTACCTGAAACTTCTGATCTCGAGCGATGCCTTGTACACCTAGAGAGTCTCGATGAGCAGCATCGAGACACCTATACAACTATCGAGGTGAACAAATGATGTTTCAAGGTCCAGTACGACAAGTTTATCTATCCTCAGTTGCACACTGAGGGTGACTTGGTCCTCTTGTATGATCAAGACAAAGAACCATTGGGGGAAGGTAAGTTTAAACCCATGTGGCATGGTCCTTACATCATGCGACGCGTTCTAGAATAATGTACCTATGAGTTAGAATATTACGAAGGGAACAAGTTGGTCGAGACCACAAATGGGCACTACTTGAAAAGATATTACTCTTGAGCCCCAGGATTGGGAGGAAATCTCCGTATACTAATGTAATTTAGTGTATATATCTCTTTTATTTTTCATCTTCAATTTTCTTATCGAGTTTTCACTTGGTTGACATATGTTAATGGGGTCTCCAGGCTACTTAGGATTCACAGACAGGGCCACTCGTCATACACATAACTTGCCTTCCATCGCTTTGGTGGTTTACTCACCCGAGGGTCTACTGGTGTCTTCAGGAGGCATACGCCTAGGGCCATCCATGAATAATGTGGCCTAATAGAGTGTCATTATAGAACTTTTGCATGATGTTATCTCACATGGAATTCATTCATTAGAAGTTCACCTAGATTCCCAGTTGGTAGTACGTTAGTTGAACGATTGTTACCGCATGTGTGATTCTAATTTACTCCGACGATTACTACGGGTACGTATTTTAGAATGACAATTTGATTTTATTACATACTATCATATTCTTAGGAGTTATAATCATGTACTCGATGTTTATGCTAACTTTGTTTTATATTGGCATTTGTCACATAATTACAAGCAAAGAAAACCATCTGATCAATGTACAAATTGTAAAATATAAGTAAAGTCGAATATCCCTTTTTAGATATTTCAAACAATATTGTGTTTATAGTACAAAATGTGGCTAACACCCTCAATACATATACAACCAATATTACAATATCCCATGACATCTACGCCTATGGCACCGGATGTGTGTCATGGTAGAAAACCATGGCATTTTCAAGATGTCGAAAGAGTCGTACCCATGCCCTGGGTACACCAACCATATGTGGCTTCATGTCTTGAGATAGATCCTCTACCTTAACCATGGGTATCCTGTGAGTCAAATGCGATAGGTTTCCCTGCACGTTTTGTAGGACCCTCTCGGCCTCTCCTCCCATCGCTTCATCTCCTCGGTTCCTCCTTCGATGTCGAGTGAAACCCTTTGGCCATCGTGGAACCATGTCTGTGGTACACAAATGTATATTAAATACTTAAGAACCATCCAAAACTATTTTTTTCCTAATTATAAAAAAATACAAAAAAATGAAATATGTAAAAACTTTTTAAAATACCTATGTCACCGTACACAGACCCTAGTGGAACTGGAATGTATGGAACTCCTCTGAAGTCAATCCCCTTGTAGGGACAACCATCCAAAATGATGAGCTATCCCCGCCACCAATATAAAAATTCCTCATTGTAGGGTGTCAGAACCCTACCTCCTCCCTTCCCTCTCATCACCTTGGTCCACTGTGCCATGGTTGGATAGCAAGGTCCTCTCAGGAGAATCTCAACTCTAGGTCCCAAACTTGGAACCCGCTCGAAAAAGAAACTACACAAGATGGAGGAAAAAACAAAATTTATTTTACCCCCCTACTTGCACTCCATCAATTGGCTCTTCATATTGGCCAGTAGTGAGGTACACCAGTCGTACACTGTGGGTCTCGCACACTACACTTCATAGAACATGAGCGGCCTCGATGCCTCATGCAATGAGTTCGACCCTATGATCCTGGTCAAGACTAGGACAATGATATTCAGAATGAGGTTGTTTATTGCCTGGATAGGGAATTGAATCCCTACCTTAGGAGTCCCTGCTACATAGTGGGCATCGATATATTATTTTATCTTCATCCAGCTACCTGCTCTCACGACTTGAGGTTCACAATCCCCCCCTGGTGTGATAGACCAATAAGAAATTAAATGTACTCTACTTCAATTGTCAAAGGTTTCCCATCAAGATTGAAGCTCTCGCTATTAGGGTCCCAGTAACCCACCAACATCTCCAACAACCTCACTTGGTCTCTCATTCCTTTGACCACCCCAAACATATACAAACCACATCGCTTTAAGGCCATTTGGGCACCTAGATATCGATCTACAGCAACATCAACCTCCTCATGCTCTTTCTCTCTCCATTCAAGAACCATCATGTCAAAGACAAATAGAATTTTGATTTACAACCCTTTTTTTTATCATTTGTGTGCCTATACATGACCTCCTTTGCACACAGTCGTGTGTAGGGCTCAATACACGCTCCCTCTAGTTCACACAGGAGCATATATCTAGTCGTACATGCAACATAACCAAATCCAACCTGCATACACCAAAATCTATACTTAGCGCCTTAAATAACTAAAAATTTAAGAATAAATCAAAATTTTAAACCACTGAATTTGAAGAGGAACAGATCAAGAATTACCTAATCCATATGGCTCGTGATTTCTTTATCGGATGCTACCCCAATCGTCATTTAAATCTTCGAGGAATTTTGGTCCAATTTGCACTAGTTGGGTAAAAAATCAAAATGGTAGAGTAATTTTTTATTTTATTACTATTWATAAATTATTTTTACCCACTTTCCATAGTTTTAAGCCATTTTTGCACCTAATGGACTAATACAAAAGTGGATCGAGTTGGTTTTTGCAGTTTTAACCTAAGATTCTTGTAGATTTTAGTATTTTGTCAATCGTTTGTCACCTTGGGTAGGTATGTTCATTATCCAACATATAGGATAGGTATCCATTTCGTTATTCATTTTCGCATTATCCTATAAATGTCGCCCGTTATGCCTTAGGTATGAACCCATTTTTTGTGACACAGAACCTTCCATCTACTATAAAGTCATTTTGTTATCAAGTGGTAGAGACTTACCAAACATGGGTGCCCTAGTTAGATCCCCTACTGCATCTGGAGCCCATGCAAAGTTTTTTTCTTAGGACCGAGAGTCCCTCACAGTGAATACATGACTTTATGTTGAGACTCGTTTCTCATTCATAAACATGTTGCTTTATTACCCGAGGACTCCCAAATGAGTTTAATTTAATCTCTTTTCCACTTTGTCTTTAAAAAAGTGAAAAGATTGTCAAGTGATTTGTCCCTTTGACACTCGTTAAAATTGTATTTGAAAGATCATGAGTCTTAGTTAAGATATTTTCCGACTCGTTATCAAAAAGTGAAAAGACCGCCGAGTGAACTTGTCTTTTTCACACTCGTAAATTGGTTTTGAAGACATGTCTACTCGGCACAAATTTATCCTTTTATCACACCAAGTAGACTAAAATACATAACGAATGACATTTTTTTGCGTTAAGTTGTGATTGCATCTCATGCCCCTACTTGAAAAATTGAGCCTATAGTCGGTTCTCGCTTTGAATTATAAATCGTTTGCCTCAGCAATTTTGCATCCTCAACCAAGCAGAGCCTTGTTTATATCCTTCGGAATTTGATACCCTATACCTAGGAGGGAACATTCCTCTGAGTGTCCATCTCCTGCATGCACTTCCCTGCATTGAGCATAGGTATGTTCCACTGTTGGGACTAGTTTTTCTTACTTGTGACACTCGTTTCCTCCTCTATATCATAGAATTCTTTTGTTATGAAAAAAAAAAAAACAGGCGGGAAGGGAGTATTATATTATATCAACAGTAGTCGTGTCACCTTTGAACAAAGCACAAAGTTATTTGAGCCCATTAATTATAATTTTGGGATTAGCATGGCCTTAGGAAGCTGATCTCATTACAAAGCCTTTTGTGCCGACTGGTTACTTTTCGAGTCTCTACAAATAAATTTGTTGATGCCTCCTTCATATCATGATTTTATCATTGGGTCTATGCTTTCAGAGTCCTCCACATGTATCATGCTCTTGTTCAAAGGAAGTCTATCAACTTGTGTCGGCCACTCCTCAAAAATATTAACTTTGCATGTTGGCCATACCCTCAATTTGTCTCAGAATCACATGATACTTTATCCCTATCATGCACCCTAGCCCTACTTCCATCATTGGCAGGTAACCTTGAACCCAACAGTCGACATTTCATCATTGGTCGCTGACTTGGTGGTTTCCCTTTTGTTCGACAACAAGACATCTATTCACACATTGGGATTCATGTAGTGTCTTGGATGCCATTATCCTTATTGGTGGTTTCCTTGCCTTTATCAATAGTTTTTAATCATTGGCTACTATTCAGAGGGTATTTTTCGTGTACCACTTGCACTTCGCACACGTGAAAGACGCACAGGGTTGTTGGTTCGTGAACTTGTTCTTCGTATGATTTCCACCAAATCATGAAGCTCTTTCTTTGTACCTCGTGCTGACTGATGAGAGATACCTTAATGCTATCCTTTCAGAGGGTCTCTTTCCATCGAAATTAGCCCATTTATTCTGGAAATGAGGCCGAGAGTCTTATGAGTACTTTGAGGCTTACAGTCATTAGTGGCAGGCTCTCTCACCATCAACAGTTGGGAATACATCAATGTCTCCTGATCGATGGATTCTTCAGGTGTTCGATACCAGCTCCTTTATTCACACTTGTAATAATGTACTTGGTTACTTGATACCTACTTTCATTATCAGTAGGTTGTCTCGCATTTTTTAATGGTATACCTCAATGACTGATAATCAAACGATGCCTCATTGTGTTCTACCTCAACTCTTTTATTCACATGATGTAGAATTGCACCTTTGGCGGATTGTGGAGAAGACTTGAAGACATCACTATGTTGGCACAAATTTCCTGAGTTCTTGCTTCCTTTTCATTTGTACCAGTACCTATACGACTTTAGTGATCATGGGAGATCAGATTGTACTTCATGGTATACATATATCCTCAGCTTGATTTTTTGAGACTGGTTCTACTAGGCCTTGTTCATGACTATGACAACCTTTGGCATGTAACCGCATTTGTATTTACCTATTCATGGCCACATAAACTTGTTAGGTATATTTTCTCATGGATCTGCAATGTATTTTTGGCAGCCATGTATGCAAATTCAGTACAGAATGTAATGGGCAATTGAGTTCATCGAGCTGGTTCTCTACCACTCCACTTCTGGGTTATTTATAATGTATTTCGGCCATCGAAGATTCTCCTATGACCTCACACATTAGGGGGCATATGTTAAAGAAATATTTTCCTCACCCTATGCAATCTTGCAAAGAGGGCCTTATTCCATTACCCCATACAGACTTACTTTCCTTGATTTATAAATCCAGAGACAAATTTTTTTGTTTTCACTTGTACACACCTTGCAAGCTATACAAAAAGAACTACTCCACTACATTCTGCATACATCGAGATTTGTGCTAGAAAATCAAAATTAAATGTCAGGTTTCCATCTCACGACAGGAGATCTATGATCCTTGGCCTTCCTTATACTTGAAACGTTCTAAATAATCCCTTCAGTTGCATTTTGAAGGCTATAAAGAAGCCAATTCCGAGCTATGGAAAAGGAGAGAGAATTCAACTTTGAGAGAAAAGTTACTCTGGAGAAATTATTCACTTCATATTGAGTCTGCATCCCTTTGTCCTTTAAGTCTGAACGCAATTTTCAACCCCCAATATATTAAGGTAGAGGTGGAGAAGCTACTTAATGCTGGCTTCATCTACCCATTTCCTTTAACCGAATGGGTATCCAACCCTGTTCCTGTAGATAAGAAACAAGGAACCATCCGCGTATGTATGGATTTACGTGACCTGAACAAGTCCTGTCTGAAAGACAACTTCCCCACACCTTTCATCGATCATATTCTTGACGAGTGTGTGGGAAGCAAAGTATTTTCTTTTATGGACAGATTTTCAGGATATAATCAAATTCAAATTAAACCCGAGGATCAACAGAAGACAACATTTATTTGTCCCTGGGGTACTTTTTCATACTGAAAGATGCCTTTTGGCCTTAAAAACATCGGAGCAACCTTTTAGTGTTCCATGACTTTCCCTTTTCATGATCTTAAGTACATAGTCGAATCTTACCTTGATGATATTACTTCTCACTCTTGTAAGACAATGGATCATGTTATTCACCTTCGACTTGTTTTTGAAAGATGTCATTATTATAGAATCTGGTTGAACCCTCACAAGTGAATCTTTTGTGTTAAGTCTGGTCATTAAATTGGAGTCTTTTAGGTTTTCTATTAGTTCGTCTTGAGATCATGGTAGATGCAGCAAGGTTGAGGAAATACTTCATTTGTCTCCCCCGCGCGATTGAATAGCGTCGGGGCTCTACAGGAAAACTAACATGTCATGGGTTTATAGTGAATTATGCCACTATCACTAAGGGTTTCATGCATCTTTTCAAGAAGGACACTTCATTCATATGGGATGATTGAGCCGAGGTCATGCGATGTTTTGAATACAAAAGCCTTGATTATGCGTGCCTCTATTGAAGCCTATTGACTATAGTATATATTACTTTCTTTATATCATTACGTGCGAGGATACAATTGGTATGGTTATGGTTCAGGAAGATGATGAGCTCCATGAGCGGATCATCTACTATCTTAGTCGAACTTTACTTGGTCCTGAACTTAATTATACTCACGTTGAGCTATCTTTGGCTATAGTTCACATGGTCCAACGTCTACATCATTATATATTACTTTTTTAAGACTACGATTAGTTCGACATCAATCCATTTCAATATGTCCTTGCCAGGCAGTCTTACCTTGATGATATTACTTCTCACTCTTGTAAGACAATGGATCATGTTATTCACCTTCGACTTGTTTTGAAAGATGTCATTATTATAGAATATTTTTGAACCCTCACAAGTGCATATTATGTGTTAAGTCTGGCGGTTGGGTCGTATTTTGGGATTCTTAGTTTTTGAGACTTGGATCATGGTAGATACACTTAAGGTTGAGGAAATACTTCATTTTCCTCCCCTTTACCTACGATTGAACTAGCGTCAGGGTCTATAGGGGAAAGATAAATTTATTCGTAGGTTTATAGTTAATTGTGCCACTATCACTAGGGTTTCATGCATCTTTCGAAGGACACCCTTTTATCTGGGATGAGTGAGCCAGGGTCCTTCGATGTTTTTGAATAAAGCCTTGGTGTCTGTGCCTCTACTGAAGCCTCTTGACTACGGTATAGATTACTTTCCTTATATATCCACCTCCGAGGATACAATTGGTATGGTTATGGTTCGGAGGATGATGAGCTTCATGAGCGCGTCATCTACTATCTTAGTCGAACTTTAATCGGTCCACGAACTTAGTTATTCTCACGTTGAAAATATATCTTTGGCTATCGTTCACATATTCCAACGTCTACATCATTATATATTACTTTTAAGACTACGATTGGATCCAACGTCTACATCATTATATATTACTTTTTAAGACTACGGTGGTTGCTGACATCAATCCATTTCAATATGTCCTTACCCGACGTATCATAGGAGGAAAATACAATAAATGGATTGTCATTTTACAAGAGTTTTATCTCGATTTCTCCTCCGCAAAATCCAAGAAATCACTAGTCTTTGCAGAAATAATATCTAATTTTCCACGATTAGATGAGGATGTTATCCATGTTGATTTGTTTGAAGACGAACAATTTTTTCTTGTCTCGTCGTCTAACCCATGGTATGGAGACATCATGCTCTATATTTAGACTTTGAAGTTCCCTCAGCATCTCTCACGAGATGATCGACGATGTATAAGGTACCAAGATAATAAATATACTATCTTTGGTGACACTTTGTATTGCCGAGGAATAGATGATATATTGTGTCATTTTTTAACTCACAAAGAAGATGAGTCTATTCTAAACGATTGCCATAGTGGGGCTTGTGGTGGTCATCTATCTGGGCTTGTGACAACCCAAAACATTTTGCGAGTCGGTTATTTCTGGCCTACTATGTTTAACTATTGTATTGAAGTGGTTAAGAAGTGGCATCCCTGCCAGGTGTTAAATCGAAAAATGTTCTCACATCCATACCCTATTCATCAAGTCATTACCATCGGTCCCTTCACCAAGTGGGGGGTGGATTTCTTTGATTGCAAACCAACTTCAGTTTGGGGGAATCAACACATTATATTTTTCGTCGACTAATTTTACTAAGTAGGTTGATGCCATGCCTACATTTAAATCTGATGGGAATACTACAATCTTCTTCGTATTCAAACAGATTATTGCCCGGTTTGGTATCCTGAGTGATATTTTCACTGATCATGGCAGTCACTTTCTGAATGAGATGATGGAAGAACTAGAAGCTAAGATGGGGTTTAAACATGGTCATTATTTTCCTTATTATCCCCAGGAAAATGAGCAAGTAGAGGTCATCAACAATTCTTTCAAGAACATTTTTCAAAAAACTGTCAGTCAGAGTAAATCTGATTGGCCCATCATGCTATATCCTGCACTCTAGGCATACCGAACCTCGGTCAAGACTGCCACCAGATTTTCCCCTTTCTACTTAGTACACGGTGTGGAGTCGATTGTAACTATTGAATGAGAAATCCCTTATCTTAATTTGGTAGTCGCTCTCCTACCTGATAT
Organism: Picea sitchensis; assembly: GCA_010110895.2. Lineage (NCBI taxonomy): Eukaryota > Viridiplantae > Streptophyta > Pinopsida > Pinales > Pinaceae > Picea > Picea sitchensis. The sequence goes on along the minus strand of SNQJ01S0000352.1, from coordinate 45,886 downwards.
TTTTGATCTCGAGTTTTGATGAGCAGCATCGAGACACCTCTATGACTATCGAGGCAAACAAACGATGTGTCAAGGTCTAGTACGACAAGTTTGTATGTCCTCAGTTGTATGTTGAGGGTGACTTGGTCCTCTTGTATGATCAATTGAAAGAAACATTGGGGGAAGGTAAGTTTAAAACCATGTGGCACGGCCCTTACATCGTGCAATGTGTTCTAGAAAAATGGGCCTATGTGTTAGAATATTACAAAGGGAACAAGTTGGTTGAGCCTAGAAATGGGCTCTACTTGAAAATATATTACGCTTGAGACCTAGGCTTGGGTGGAACTCTCTGTATACTAATGTAATTTAGTGTATATATCTCTTTTATTTTTCATCTTCGATTTGCTTATCGAGTTTTTGCTTGGTTGACATGTGTCAATGGAGTTGTCAGTCTACCTAGGATTCACAGACGTGGCCAGTCGTCATACATGGAACTTGGCTTCTGTCTCTTGGGTGGTTTACTCACCCGAGGGTCTACTGGTGTCTTTAGGAGGAATATTCCTAGGGCCATCCACGAATAATGTGGCCGAATATAGCATCATTATAGAACTTTTTCATGATGCTATCTCACATGGAATTTGTTCATTAGAAGTTCGCCTGGATTCCTAGTTGGTAGTACTTCAATTGAACGGCCGTTACCATGTGTGTGATCCTAATTTACTCCGACGATTACTATGGGTACGTCTTTGATAACGACAATTTGATTTTATTACATACTATCATATTCCTAGGAGTTATAATAATGTACTCAATGCTTATGCTAACTTTGTTTTATATTGGCATTTGTCACATAATTAAAAGAAAAGAAAACCATATGATCAGTGTACACATTGTAAAATATAAGTAAAGTCAAACATCCCTTTTTAGATATTTCAAAAAATATGGTGTTTATAGTACAAAATGTGGCTAACACCCTCAATACATATACAACCGGTATTACAATATCCCATGACATCTACGCCTATGGCACCTGATGTGTGTCATGGTAGAAAACCACGAAGTTTTCGAGACGTCGAAAGAGTCATACCCATGCCCTGGGTACAACAACCACCCGTGGCTTCATGGCTTCAGACAGATCCTCTACCTAAACCATGGGTATCCTGTGAGTCAAACGCGACAGGTTTCCCTGCACGTTTTGTAGGACCGTCTCGGCCTCTCCTCCCATCACTTCGTCTCCCCATTTCCTCCTTTGATGTTGATGGAAACCCTCTGGCCATTGTGGACCCATGTCTGTGGCACACAAATGTCTATTCAATACTTAAGAACCATCCAAAACTATTTTTTTCCTAATTATAAAAAAATACAAAAAAATGAAATATGTAAAAACTTTTTAAAATACCTATGTCACCGTACGCAAACCCTAGTGGAAGTGGCATGTCTGGATCTCCTCTGAAGTCAATCCCCTCATAGGGATAGTCATCCAGATCGATGACCTGTCACCGCCACCAATATAAAAATTCCTCACTGTAGGGTGTCAAAACCCTACCTCCTCCCTATCGTCTCATCACCTCGGTCCACTGTGCCATGGCTGGATCGCGAGATCATCTCACGATAATCTCAACTCTAGGTCCTAAACCTAGAACCCGCTCGAAAAAGAAACTGCACAAGATGGAGGAAAAAACAAAATTTCTTTTACCCCCTTGCTTGCACTCCGTCAATTGGCTCTTCATATTGGCCAGTAGTGAGGTACACCAGTCGTACACTGTGGGTATCGCACAGTGCACTTCATAGAACATGAGCGGCCTTGATGCCTCATGCAACTAGGTAGATCATGTGATCCTGGTCAAGACTAGGACAATGATATTCAAAATGAGGTTGTTTATTGCCTGGATAGGGAACTGACTCCCTACCTTAGGATTCCCTACTACACAGTGGGTGTCGATATATTCTTTTATCTTCATCCCACTACCTTCTCCCGCGACTTGAGGTTCACAACCTCCCACTGGTATGATAGACCATTTAGAAATTAAATGTACTCTACTTGAATTATCAATGGTTTCCCATCGAGATTGAAGCTCTCGCTATTAGGGTCCCAGTAACCCACCAACATCTCCAACAACCTCACTTAGGCTCTCATTCCTTTGAGCGCCCAAAACTTATACAAACCACATCGCTTTAAGGCCATTTGGGCACCCAAATCTTGATCTACAACAATGTCGACCTCCTCATTCTGTCGCTCTCTCCATTCAAGAACCATCCTGTCAAAGACAAATAGAATTTTGATTTAGAACCCTTCTTTTTTATCATTTGTGTGCCTGTACATGACCTCCTTTGCACATAGTCACATGTAGGGATCAATACATTCACCCTGTAGTTCAAACATGAGCGGATACCTAGTCGTACATGCAACCTAACCAAAGCCAGCTTGTGTACACTGAAATATATACTTACCGCCTTAAATAACTAAAAATTTAAGACCTAATTAAAAAATTTAGACCACTGAATTTGAAGAGGAAGAGATCAAGAATTACTTGATCTAGATGACTCATGATTTCTTTGTTGGATTCTCCCACAATTGTCATTTGAATCTTGGAGGAATTTTGGTCCAATTTTCACTAGTTGGGTAAAAAATCAAAATGGTATAGTAATTTTTTATTTTATTACTATTTATAAATTAGTTTTACCCACTTTCTATAGTTTTAAGCCATTTTTTCACCTAATGGACTAATACAAAAGTGGATTGAGTTGGTTTTTTCAATTTTAACCTGGGATTCTTGCAGATTTTAGCATTTTGTCGATCGTTTGTCACCTTGGGAAGGTATGTTCATTACCCAACATATAGGATAGGTATCCATTTCGCTATTCATTTTCACATTATCCTATAAATGTCGCTCATTATGCCTTAGGTACGAACCCATTTTTTGCGACACATAACCTTCCATTTGCTATAAAGTCATGTCATTATCAAGTGGTAGAGACTTACCAATCATGGGTGCCCTAGTTAGATCCCCTACTGTATCTGGTGCCCATGCAAAGATTTTTTCTTAGGATCGGGAGTCTCTCATAGCGAATACATAACTTTATGTTGAGACTCATTTCTCATTCATAACCATACTTCTTTATTACCCGAGGACTCCCAAATGAGTTTAATTTAAGATATTTTCCACTTTCTCTTAAAAAAAGAGAAAAGATTGTCTAGTGGTTTGTCCATTTCACACTCGTTAAAATTGGATTTGAAAGATCATGAGTCTTAGTTAAGATATTTTCCGACTCGTTATTAAAAAGTGAAAAGACCGCTGACTGAACTTGTCTTTTTCACACTCGTAAATTGGTTTGGAAGAGATGTCTACTGGGCACAAGTTTATCCTTTTCTCACACCAAGTAGACTAAAAGACCAAAAAAATGACATTGTTTTGCGTTAAGTTGTGATTGCATCTCATGCCCCTGCTTGAAGTATTGAGCCTATAGACGGTTCTTGCTTTGCATTATAAACTATTCACCTCAGCATCTTTTCATACTCAACCAAGAAGAGCCTTTTTTATATCCTTCACCATTTGATACCCTATACCTAGGAGGGACCATTCCTCCGAGTGTCCATCTCCCGCATGCACTTCCCTGCATTGAGCATAGGTATGTTCCACTGTTGGAACTATATTTTCTTACTTGTGACACTCGTTTCTTCCTCTATATCATAGAATTCATTTTTTATGAAAGAACAAAAAAAAATGGGCGGGAGGGAGTATTATCTTATATCGGAAACAATCATGTCACCTTTGAAAAAATCAAAAATTTATTTGAGTGCATTCATTATAATTTTGGGATTAGCATGGCCTTAGGAAGCTGATCTCGTTACAGAGTCTTCTCTACTGAATGGTTACTCTTCCAGTCTCTACAAAGAACTTCATTGATGCCTCCTTCATATCATGATTTTATCATTGGGTCTATGCTTCCAGAGTCCTCCACATGTCTCATTCTCTTTTTCAAAGGAAATCTATTAACCTGTGTCGGCCACTCCTCAAAAATATTGACTTTGCATGTCGGCCATACCCTCCGTTTGTCTCAGAATCACATGCTACTTTATTGCTATCATGCACCCTGGCCCTACTTTCATCATTAGCAGGTAACCTTGAACCCAACAGTTGGCATTTCATCAGTGGTCGTTGACTGGGTGGTTTCCCTTATGTTCGACAACAATACATCTATTCACACATTGGGATTCGTGTAGTGTCTTGGATTCCATTAGCCTTATTGATGGTTTCCTTGACTTTATCAACAGGTTTTCATCATTGGTTTCTATTCAGAGGGTCTTTTTCATGTACCGCTTGCACTTGGCACACACGAAATACGCACAGGGTCGTCGGTTCATGAACTTGTTCTTCGTCCAATTTCTACCAAATCATGAAGCTCTTACTTTGTACCTTGAGCTGACTGATGAGAGATACCTTAATACTCTCCTTTCAGTGGTTCTCTTTCCATCGAGATTAGCCCATTTATTTTGGAAATGAGGCCTAGAGTCTTATGAGTACCTTGGGGCTTGCAATCATTAGTGGCAGGCTCTCTCACCATCGACAGTTGGGAATACATAAATGTCTCCTGATCAATGGATTCTTTAGGTGTTCGACACCAGATCCTTTATTCACACTTGCAATAATGTACTCGGTTACTTGATACCTACTTTCATTATCGGTAGGTTGTCTCGTGTTTGTTAATGGTATACTTCAATGATCGATAATCAAATGATGTCTCATTTTGTTCGACCTCAACTCTTTTATTCGCATGATGTAGACTTGCACCTTTGGCATATTGTGTAGAAGACTTGAAAACATCACTATGTGGCCGCAAATTTCCTGAGTTGTTGCTTCCTTTTCATTTGTACCAGTACCTATACGACTTCAATGATCATGGGATATCAGATTGTACTCCATGGTATACATATATCCTCAGCTTGATTTTTTGAGATTGGTTCTACTCGACCTTGTTCGTGACTATGAAAACCTTTGGCATGTAACCACATTTGTATTTTCCTATTCATGGCCACAAACACTTGTTTGGTATATTTTCACATGGATCTGCAGTGTATTTTTGGCAGCCATGTATGCAAAGTCAATATAGAATGTAATGAGCAATTGAGTTCGTCAAGTTGGTTCTCTACCAGTCCACTTATGGGTTATTTATAATGTATTTTGGCCATTGAAGATTATCCTCTGACCTCACACAATAGGGGGCATATGTTAAAGCAAGATTTGCCTCACCCTATGAAATATTGCAGAGAGGGCCTTATTCCATTCCCCCATGTAGACTTAATTTCCCTAACTGATAAATCCAGAGACAAAAATAAATATTTTTCCACTTGTACACACCTTGCAAGCTATAGAACAAACACTACTCCACTACATTCCGCGTACATCGAGATTTGTGCTAGAAATTCAAAATTAAATGTCAGGTTTCCATCTCACAATAGGAGATATCTGATCCTTGGCCTTCCTTATACTGGAAATGTTCTGAATTGTCCCTTCAGTTGCATTTTGAAGGATATAAAGAAGCCAATTCCGAGCTATGGAAAAGGAGAGAGAATTCAACTTTGAGAGAAAAGTTACTCTAGAGAAATTATTCACTTCATATTGAGTCTGCATCCCTTTGTCCTTTAAGTCTGAACACAGTGTTCAACCCCCAATCTCTTCCCTTATTGATGGAGAACCTCTTTGTCTCCCTTATATGAGATTGCCTTTGGTGGAGGATTGAAGTGGTGGAGGCCCAGTTGGAAGGAACTTGGTTTCTTGGTTCCAAACCGTCCCGACATGGAAGTCTATAATATTTTCACTTTTTATCATCATTTATTAATAAAAATACTCCCTTTCCATCCAATTGATATCTTGCAAATATATGTATTATGATCCATGGCAATGTTGGTTTTGTATATTAATGGATTATGCTATCAAATGTGCTAACCTTTTATATTATCACTATATGATTGCTCTGCTTGTTTGTTGAGAACTTGTTGCAGGTATAAAGCTTTGGGTTGAAGTGCTCAACGGTCGACATCATCAAATGTTTGGACAGGGTAGGCCTCTTTATTACCTCTCTTGCACATTAGTTTATATAGAATATGTTGGAATTGAGTCGATTTCTACAGTCATATATGTCTGTTGCGGTTCACCCTAGCCATAGAGAGATTTTCCTTGAAACAATAGGATCGTTACACAGACCAAATGTGAGGACCCTATAGGCATAAGTTCCCCAAGGAAAAGTGAAAGTAGTCTTGTCCTAATTGTAATATCTCCAAGGATGAGCCCCAACTGTATTTATGAATTGTAAAAATGTTTTGTAGGTTGGTGAGCCAATAAATTATAATCTATGGGCTTATGTGTTTATTAGGTCGGAGATCCTAGGTGTTAAAGGCCAGGAGCCTATTTTGTACATCGAAATATTCATATTATTAATATAAAAACTAGGTTGGGTAAGGGAGAGGGGGTTGAGAGGTTGGAAAGAGGGGCTAAGATTAAGGGCTTAAGTCCAAGAGATTAATAATTTTTTATTATTCCAAAATTTGATTAGAAGGATATGTTATATCCTAGATTCCTTTCGAAAGACGGGGGACTTCCAATTGGAAATGAACGTGCTTCATGGGTGACTTGTGTCGGCTCAGGCACATGCATTTAAAGTTGGAAATTCATCTCATTAGGGGGGGGTTTCTTCCCATTCTTCCATCCCCCTCCTAACTCGCTTGGCCTCCATCGTCGAACTCTACATCTTTCACTCACCTCTGAAACCAGTAACCCAGGAAGACGACCTATGTTTTCCTATGAAGCCAACATATATTTACTTGTTAAAACCATGTTGTGCCTTAAAGAATTTTGGTTGTTGTCATTCATTGAGCTATATTGAACCTTTATAATGTCCTCAATTGTAGGAATTGATTTGAACGTGGTTGAAGAAGCGGGTTTTCAGGCTCGTGGTTGAAGAGACATGTTGGCAGGCCTATGAGAAGCTCTCTCCAGGTGAGAGAGTTTGTTCGAAAGTGATTTTTTTCTAGAGAAAGTCCAGCACCAGCTACACAGCTCTGATAATTCCTAATCCGGATTGTTTACAAGACCTTGAAAGGGAAGTGGAGCAACCAATGGACTATGGAATAGTGAACATGCATATTCTTGGGTGGAACAAGCATGTGGGGAATGAAAGTCCATGAGTAGTGGGGGTAAGAAGGCTCTTGGAGAGAATCCTTCCAGTTTCACTGTGCAGTCTCATGTAACCTCAACCTAGTCTAAAATTCGCTTTCCCTGGGTGGAGCTTAGTCCCAGCTTGGGGGTGACCCACTTGTGAGCATGGTGAGTAGCGTGGTCTAGGGTTGGGAGGTTTGTGGAAGGTCTGCACGTAGTTGGTGTAATTCAATTAAAACATAAGTACCCATTCCTATGTTCATTTATATGTTGTGTATATGTACATGTGTTATAATTGATCAATATTTCCTATATATGTTGTTATATTATGGGTTTTTCCTGTGAGCACTACATGTATGCATTTATTGTTATTTCCGCATTAATCTGTGTATGAATAGAATATGTTGTCTTTTTATTTTTATATGCATATAATAATTGTTGTTTCTATGAGTAGCATTGCTCGACATGTTCGTGGTTGGGTATGCTACAAATTGGTATCAGAGATAAGTGAAGTGTCTGAGTAGTGATGTTGCTCGACTTGTTGGTGGCTAGGGATGTTACAAGTTGGTATCAGAGCCATGGTTTCAACAATGATCTTGGATGGGCCATGTTAGTGTTCAACGAGACAAATATTTCAGAGTGAATTGTTATTGAAAGGGACAAAATTTGAGGTTCAGAGCATCCCTGGGTGAAAGGAATGCATCGACAGAGTCTTTGACTCAAAAATATGGGAGAAATAGATTTATTTTTCTCATAAAGGGATGTGAATATATGTTGTAAGTAGTGCACAGATCTGAAATTTGACTAAGTGTCGAAGAAACACTCTAAGAAGAAATGGGTTCGAGAAATGAAGCTCGGGAGGTGTAGCGGTATTATAAAACCATGACAGATGTGGTATTGGGATGCAAAGTAATGTGGGTCATTGGAATCTTCTCAGGAGAAGGAGGAAAATTCTCGATCATCAGATTTGGAAAATTTGCGAAGAGGTTAGCTGTGAGTTCCTTTGGAAATCCACGGAGTAACGGAGTCCATCTGTGTCATCAATCTGAGAGAGAGAATATGTGGAAGAAATATGCGGACTTCGGATGAAATCACTTCGGGAGAAAACAAGTGTGAAGAGGTTGAAACTCCCAAAGCCCCGAAGTCCCCGAAGTGGATCTACACCATGGATCTGAGGAGAAGATCTTGACCATTGGATTGGGCTGAAGTTGGACCAGAAACATTGGATCAAGCTAATGGTGGAAGTTATGGTGTGGTATGAAGGATAGATAACTCCCAAATCTTTGAAGTCCGGAGTAATCTAGACCATCCATCAAAATGGACCTGTGTAAGTAGATTGGCTTGTTCGGGATTTCAGCTTTCGAGAGAATTAGTGTGTGTTGAGGGGAAAACTATTGAAGTCCTAAGCTCTGAAGATCGAAGAGATGAAGTGGTGAGTCATGATGATGTCACCTGGAGGTGACATGGACCTCTCCTATACCTTCCATGTTCCCCCACCTGGAATGTTGTCATTTGTACTATGTGGGACTTGAGGTTACATGACATAGTTAAAGGTCGACGGACCCACAATGGTGATGTTCATGATACACCAAGATCAATGGCCAAGAGGCATTACGGGGACCCAAGTTGCATGGGAGTTAATTCTCCAGGGCGGTCCCACAATCCAAACCATAGTTTTACTAGGGGGTTACATGTCAACATCAAAATAATTGTGGGATGAAAGGTAGGTTAGTCCAAACTGCAGATGAATGCCCCTGTAATTTTAAAGGCATTAACTGATGTGACTATTTGGTATCTTAGTTCAAGTATGCAATCCATGGGTCCCAGTGGATGTGTGGCGCCAGTTGTGAAGTATGGAGACTTGACACTCTGAAAGAATGGTTCATAAGGGAATGAAAGGAATAATTTTAAAAAGTTTCATAATGCCGAGGTGACGACATGTAATGGCATCACCAAAGGTGACATGGAAGTGTTCATAGATTAATGGTTTGGGCTGTTGGGGGTGTACGAATGTGAAATCCTCCAAAGTCTCAAAGCTCTGAAGCTCCAAAGTCCTGAATAAGAACCTATAGAACTAGTGCTTGGCCACAACCCATGATCGCATGGGTTGGGGGCTAAGAGAAAGGGTCTAGTGCCCAAAAAATATTGCAGAATAGAGAAGAGCTTAGGAATAAAAGATCTGTGAGGATTCTTGATTGATCGAGAACCACAGAATGAAATTTGAAAGTTTTCTTTGAATCAAATTGGTTTATGAATACTGTGGAACTTGTTAAGGACTAATGGCCTGACAAATTTCGGTTGACTACACATTATGTTTGTAGAGTTAATGATTTTTAGAACCAAACCAAATTGTTCCACTGTGCACTGAAATGGAGGAGGCACGTAATTCTTTCAATTCAGACAATGAAGCTAAAGGAATGGATGTTCATTTGGGAGTTGATCGATTGAACTCCAAAAGGCATGGATAAGAGATATATAAGGAGGGAAATATGATGAAAATCATTGAAATATTGAATAAAGATGTCTAGACTAACCGAACAGATAACAAAAAGCTCATGAAGGCCAGGGAACAATAGGGAGAATTCAACATAAAGTTGATACAGAGTCTGGAAATGATAGAAAGTAAATTGGATAAGGAGAGTGACTCCCGTAAATTGGGAAGTCACGTGTCTCCTAATTAAAAGAGGAAATCAAGGAGTGTTGGAAGACACCATCATCACTCCCAAGGACACTCTAAGAGGAGGGCACATAGTAGTTCAATCCCATCTCCTACCAGAAAGCATAGGGAATATGGAGTGGATGAAATGAAGGGAGAAATGAACAATATTAAACCTCCTACATTTCATGGAGAGAACCAGAAGAAAGAAGATGTTGAAACGTGGCTTCTTGACATGAGGAAATATTTCCAACTGTAGAATTATTCCTCTCATGCAGAAGGAAGAATTGCAATGTATAAAATGAAAGGAAAGGCATCCATGTAGTGGGATCAACTTGTGCAGGTGCAACACATTAAAGAGAAAAATGTTACTTGGAAGGAATTCAAGAATTATTTCAAAAAGAAATACTTAACTAAGAGATACTATGACAAAAATATGAAAGAGTTCTTTGAACTCAAGATGGCTAGTATTTCCATTAATGAATATAAGCGAAGGTTTTTGGAATTGATGAAGTATGTTCCTTTCATCAAAGATGAAACTATCAAAATTCAAAGGTATCTGAGTGGACTGCCACCTTCCATTAGTGACAAGATCCAGTATGATGATCCTAAAACTATGGAAGAAACTATAAGGAGAGAAAAATGATTATATGAAAAACAAATAGAAAATGGCTCTTTCCAGAAGGCTTGGGGTGACAAGAAGAAGTTCAAGAAAGAGAAGAGGTAGAAGGGAAACAAACCTCCCTTTTTCAGAAAAAATCATGAAGGACAATCATATTTTAGAGAGAAGAAAATGGTTGAGGTAGGGGGGCAAAGGCCAAGGAAGACACCCAGTCAATATTGGGGTTGTTAGGGGAACCACAAGTATAGACATTGTCCCCACAAAAGTGGCAAAGTGAGAGTTTTCCACAATGTTCAGCAAGCAGAAATAGTGGAGGAAATGGGCAGTAGAATATCAAGGATCCATGCAGCCCTAGACAACAAGAAAGTTGAGTTTCAATCAAACATGATTGAATTTGAAGGTATGATAAATAACCATACCTTTACTATTTTAATTGATTCAAGGGCTAGTAATAGTTATATAGATCCCAATATGCTGGAAATTTTGCATTTTCCAAGAAACAAGCATGGAAAATGTTGGTTAGTGAAGCTGGCTACAGGAACCAAAAGAAAAGTTATTGGAATGGTTAATTCAAGTCTCTTGTACAAGAATGGACTGAGCACAAGGGAAGATTCAAACATCTTACATTTAGGTTCCTATTACTTTCTAATCGGTATGGATTGGTTGGACTAGCACCATGAAATCTTAGATTGTCATAACAAGGAATTCACTTGCCTGAATGAGGAAGGAAACCTGAGGAAAGTGCAGAGAATCACAAGGGAAGTAACTATCAAAGAAATCTCAACAATGTAGCTGAAGAAGTGTTACAAGAAGGGATGCCAAATATTTGGAACTCATATGGAAGAAGCACCTAAGGATAAGGTGTCAAATATTGAATACCTTGGAGTATTAAAATATTTTGAAGATGTATTCCAGGACGTACCTGGACTACCCCCGAAGAGAGATATTGATTTCTCTATAAACCTGATGCCTGGAGGAACTCTAGTGTAAAAAATGCCTTACAAAATGAGTACACTAGAGCTGAAAGAACTGCAATTGCATCTTGAATAACTTCTGAAGAAGGGGTATATACACCCAAGTGTGTAACCTTGGGGTGCCCCAGTCCTATTCGTGAAGAAGAAATATGGGAAATTAAGATTGTGCATCGATTTTAGACAGTTGAACAAAGTGACTATAAAGAACAAGTATCCTTTGCCAAGGATCGATGATCTCTTTGATCAGTTGAACAATGCAAAAATATTCTCAAAGATTGATCTCAGGCCAAGGTACCATCAGGTAAGGATAAAGGATGAATACATCAACAAGACCGCCTTCAGAACAAGGTATGGTCATTATGAATTCACAACGGTACCATTTGGGTTATCCAATGCACCAATTGTTTTCATGTCCCTAATGAATGGTGTATTCAGAGAATACCTAGAGAAGTTTCTCATAGTATTTTTGGATGTCATCCTGGTGTATTCCAAGTCGAAGGAAGAGCATGAGAATCATTTGAGGATGGTGTTGCAAGTTCTACGAGAGCATAAACTATATTCCAAATTGAGAAAGTGCTCAATATATAAAAAATAGATCCATTATTTGGGACATATCATTTCAAAAGATGGGATAATTGTGGATCTTGAGAATATAGAAGCCAATAGAGAATGGTCAACACCGAAGAATGTGACAGAAGTCAGATCCTTTATGGGTCTATATGTCTATTACAGAAGGTTCATTGCAGGGTTCTCAAGATTAGCTCACCCCATCACTTCCTTGCAAAGGAAGGAGAATAAATTTCAATGGACAGAAGAATGTGAGAGAAGCTTCCAGCAATTGAAACAGTTGTTAACCAGTGCTCCAATCCTAAGGATTGTAGATCCAAATGAAGATTTTGTAGTGTGCACAAATGCATGCAAAGAAGAATTGGGTGGAATCCTAAGTCAGAATGGGTTTGTAGTATGTTATGAATTCAGAAAGATGAAGGAGCATGAAAAGAACTATGGAAGTCATGATTTGGAGTTGGAAGCCATAGTGCATGCCCTAAATAAATGGAGGTTGTTGGCACAAGGGAAGACCCAGGTTTCAATGTTACAACAACGCACCAACAAAAACCTAACTATCGGCCTTTTCAGAAACACCTGTGACGCATATGAAGTCTCACCCGGGGCAGAGGCAGGGGCCGTTGCAGGACTCAGATGTCTGCAACCTTAGCTGGGACATAGATCTATGATTCTATTGATAGAGCACTCAATAGTAAACCTTCATCAATATTTAACCAATATATACTTTGCATATAAAATAGATCATCGCATCATTCGTTCAGATTTGATGTATCTAAGAACTTAGCATAAAGAGATAGACTAGGTCTAGTATATTTAAGAACAAAGAAAATGCACAGAGACCAAATATAACATCCATATACATAATCAAGCACAAAGCATAAAAAGATCTATCTATCTATACCAAAGAACTTATCAAGTAAAGACACAAACACATCAACACACTACACAAAGAAAAGAAACACAGTATGTACGTGGTTCACCCCCACCCTTGGGCTACGTCCACCAACTCTTCTTCTTTATTATTAGCTTCTTCAATTAGTTACATGCACATATACACAGAAACCATACTTTGCGAAGGACATGAGATTTGTGCAGCTCGCTAGATCCTCCTTCCTTGTGTTACAACACAAAGCCTTTTACAGTCTCTTACACTGACTTGCACTTAGCCCTGCAAGTTTCATATAGTATGCACGAAGCACTTACAACCCTTTGATCACACATATCTAGCACTTAGCCATTCATAACTTCTCCTCTCTTCTTAAATTACCTAGACATCTATTTATACTTTAAAAAATAGGCCTAAACATGGGTAATCCCATGGATCGACCTTCCCATACCTGTTACATAATCCCAAATCCAAAATAGGACCCAAAAAGGGGCTGAGATACCACAATCTCTACTTCATCTTGCACTCCGCCTTCAATAGGTTGTCGAAGTCCAAAATGGTCAAACATGACCAAGTACCCTCAAAAATTGGTCTAGGGCCAACAGGCCCCCAACACTCACTTGTGACTCATCCCGAGTCACTCTGATGTAGGAAGTTCTTCTTCAAAAGCCTCGAGCTTGGATCGAGCTCCTTTGACTTGTTGTTGTGATGTGACCTCTTATTCAAGAAACTCTTTCATGACTGCATCATTCACAAGTCCTTCTAGGCGGTGTTTAGCTGTAGTGACAACCTTCTCTAGCTCTGCTCCTTGGCCTTCTACCTCTGTAAAAAGGTGGTAGGACTTATCATGTACGGGTTGGAGTATCTCATTTACTTCCATAACTTTGTTCTGAATAGCGTGAGTCTTCTATTGGGTGGTGCATTGCTCTTGAGATCTCTTCATTATTTCCACAACTGACAAGAGATTCAAATATGCATGTATCATTTCATCTTGATAATTACCCTCTTGGAGCTGTGACTCCAGTGCTCTTAATTCTGGACTCTCAGTGAGTCGCTCGTATGTCAGGGCACTACGATCAGTTAGCTGCTTGTATTCCGTAGAAATGGATTTTAGTCTCTCAACTTCGCTCCTGGTAGCTGCTTCTCTTTGGTCCTTCACATCCTATGGGGTCTCGTGCACTACACATAGTTCTAATTCTGTGATGTGTTGTTGTAACTGTTGGATGACTTCTTGAAGTTGTTCTACTTGCTACGGGACTTGGTCCTCTGTCTTTATTTCTATGACTATCACAAAGCAAAGTGCTCTACTAACCGCTTATTTTACTTCAAGTTTCTCTATGAAAAAATGTTATTTTCCTTGTTGTAGGTGTGCTTTTTCTTCATCAAAATTCACTTGGAGAGCTAGATTTTCCTGTTCTACCACACTACGTTGTTGTATCAGTATTCCTTGTACTTGAGTCAAATCCTAGGTGGATTGTTCGGTTTCATCTTGTGCTCGTCGAAGGCGAGCTTCGACTATATCGTCTAGGCAGTGGAGTTGAGATGGCTCATCTCCCAATTTTGGTTCTCCCGGCGCAGTGGAGACTGTGTGGATGGACTGTAGGGCCTATTGTACCCATCAGAGTTCAGTCTCAATTCGGTTATACATATCCTCTTTCTTTTATTCTTGTTTCTCTACTATTTCCAACGAAGCATCTTGCAGGGCCACTATGAGGAAGTCGAACTCATCAGAGGTGAGGATAGTCTGTATCTTGGTCATGGTGGCCTTCGATTTCTTCCAGGAGGAAGGTTTCGAAAGTGAACCTTTCCTCTTCTTTAGGGGATCAAATTCGTATCCTTGCTTTTGTTAAAATTCTTTATCATTCAACTCTTTTCCATCACCTCCTTTCTCCAGTCATATGGAATTAGTCTTCATGTATGCACTGTCTATTACTTAGACCTCTTTGGTCTTATTTGTTCTGCTAGGTCCGGGTGTATCCTGTGCAGTTTATAGGCTGTCAATGTCAGATATATCCACATGGTCTACTAGAATAAGGAGGTCCACTGACCATTCCTTAGTGATATCCTCCAAGTCCTCCCTCGTCATCTTATAGTAGGATTGAAGTTGTTGCTTTTGTTCGTCGACGCGCATTGTGATGTAAATAAAATGTCAATCTACGTTGAACTTCATCAAAGGTCGGAACTGGTGTAGAGCATTCAGAGTCATGCGAGGCTCGTAATGGATGGATATCTTTAGTTGGTTATAGTAGGTATGAAAAACAACATTTGAATGCCACCGTTTATTCATGTCCCTTGAATACCAAAGGGTATTGAACTTCGCGACTATTGGTTCAAAGGGCTTGATGTTCGGGAAGGTCGCACCTTCCAGCATCTCCCAGGCGATAAACACTAGAAGGATCAAGAGCCAGCTAAAATGAAATTCATATCCTTGATCTTCTTCTTCTCTGTAGTCAAGTTCCAACCATTTAACCAGGTACTTCGCCTAGTTGATTTGAAGGCCTTCTGCGCACTTCCCTGTGAGGTCGACTACAAAACCAATGAATTGGGTAGGTTGGTTCTTTCTTACTAACTTCCTTGCAATCAGCTAACAAGCGAGGTGCATTGCACCACTTTGGATAGAAGCTACCTTGTAGCCTCATGTTCCCTTATCAAAATTTCCATAGGTTCCCTTGATCCTTTGTGCTAGAGCGCGATCCATGGATTTTCTGGGGTAAAACTCTTCTGGAGTAGGTCCTTGCATACTCAACCCTATGATCTGATTGATCAGTGTTGGATAAACTGTTATATAGCGGTTTAGCCACAAATAACCACCATGGTAACAAGACAGTAGCATCTTGACACATGCATTCACCTCCTGATGTCTTCCGAAGTGGGGAATCTTCATGACATTCAACAGGGTGGACTGCGCGAGGTCCATAGTCCATTGTCGAGGGATGATCTTCAAGTTTGTCCCTTTAGTTCTAGTCAGGTACTTATGTGGGGAGAGTATTTTATAGAATTTGTGATCTCTGAGGTTGAAGTCACTAAACTTCAATGCTGCAATATTATCTTGGTCTGCTCGAACTACGTGGATCCCCTTCGGGGGGTACGCAGTGACCAAGGCATACTCAAAATCTCTAGGTGCGTTGTCTTGATTTACTACACTGCTCAGAGGTGGTATGTAGGTGGGTAATATAGTCGGGATCAATTTGGAATTCGCTAGACCATCCATGTGTTTGGTTCACTTTTCATCTCATGGTTGGGATGGTTCAGCTCCTCGAGCAGTCAAGGAAGAGTCTGGAAGTACTCTCGTCAATGATTCTTATACACCTGTAGACATCGACATGACTCTTTCAGTCATCAGGTTGATGAGAACTTATTCAACAACTTTCTCTGCAGTGCTCAACTCGTCTAACATACACACTCGGGGTTGGAAATCTTTGGGTTTGGAGGGTAACTTAGACACTACAATAGGATAGAGAGAAATAGCGTAATGACCACTATGTAAAATTAACAAGTCTGCAAGCTGAAATGCACGTTTAGCAAAAGTGTTATTGGCACATGGCACGATGGGATAAATAGGTAACTCGACAATGGGTCGCTTGCAACGGGTATGAAGCCTTCCTTAACTCTGTTCTATCCATTATGGTGTGGTCCAACAGTCTGGTGGCGAACCATAAATGCCTTTCTTCCCGTTCAGAGGGTCATTCAAATGGTTATAATGTCTCCAACGGCTATATTGCTTCGCCATGGTGAAGTGCCATGCGACGTTGTTTTGATATCCTAGCGAAGCTCCAATTTTGCAAAGTTTCCTTTTGCGAGGTTCCTTTTGGATCTTTCTGCAACTTTTCGATATTAGCCATCTTATTACTTAGTTTTCTAGCCTTCTTTCCAGTGAGCTTCGTCTCGGTATTATTTTTCCCATTCTGATTGTTATCTTCTTTTGGCATAGTTATTTCGCATTGTTGAGATTCTTTCCTAGGATTCAAGGATGATCCTTCTTCTTTATTTGGAATAGGTACTTCAATCTTCTGTGGGTCTTCTAGTGTTCTTGTAACTTCAACATCTGGCTATCTGGTGTTAAATAGATTCGATCTATTCTTATGTTATTCAATCAAGTGTGTGATCCTTCTAGTCATGAATTATTTTAACTCTTGTTGTTGTTGTTCTAAAACTTATTTTTCTTCTTGCCTTCTAGCCTGATCTCTTTCAATCCCAGGTTTTCCTAGTAGCATGGTAAATAGGTCACTGTCCTCAATAAATTTAATAATCTCAAAATCTTCCTTTGTCGAAGTTCCATTGACATTCATAGGTAGCTTGGTAAGTCTTCCACATAGGGTAATCAATTTTCCTCTGAATAATCTCATTCCTCCCAGTGAAAGAATCATAGCAAGCTTTCCTAAGAGTTCTCAAGTTCTTTTTGTCATAATATTCACCTCTGCTTCCTCATCCGGAATGTATTCAACGTCGAAGTCTCTTAGTCTTGCTTCAATGAATTCTTTTTCTTTGAAGATATCTGATAAACTGATACGTCGGTGGTCATCCAGGGTTTCTTTCATATGTAGCAATACAATTTCTGATTTGTTATGGGGTTCTTCCATAATATTAGTTTCTGGATATGCCTTAGCATTTTCTTGTATCATGTTCATTTCTTCAAGATTGGCAATCATTCTAGGGAAATCCAATACTTCGTGGTCCATAGCTTTACAACAAAGACAACTAGGTCTTCTCCCAAAGAATTCCTTAGCAAGATGTCCTGGTTTTCTGCAACTGTAATAGAGGGTTAATCCTCTCTTTCTCTTGACTGATCCCCAACCTCTCCTATACTACGCACTAGGATCATGGTAGTCAACTTGCAAAAAATTCTTTCTAGGATCTTGCATCCATTTGTTAGTCCAAACATTCTTTCTATGCATAGGTATAACATATTTTTCACTATTCTTATTAGATATATTCATATCAAATCTTATTTAATCTATTAATACCCTAGTTTTCAAGATAGGATAAATATTATCAAACATACCTAAATCCATACTTTAGAAACAAAAATTTCCACTAATATTACTTCTACAGGGCACAAAGATTTCAGATCTAGAAATTTTCAATATTCTTACCTTTATCAGAGCACAGAGCTTGCAAATATTACCTCTTTTAATTAGAAATTATTACTTTTACCTTTCTCAAAGCACAAAGATTTCAGATCTTACCTCTTTTATTCAGATCAAACTTATCTTCCTTAGCACAAAGCTTGTCAAACTAAGCAGAGTACTGCGCACTAGAGAAACAGATCTATGCACAGATATTTCACAATTTCAGGATGAATATTTGCACAAAGATTTCATCTTTCTTAGTTCCCAACAATCACAGTTTCAAGTCTTGGCAACGGAACCATTTTTTGGCACAGGGGCAGACCCAGGGTGCAATGCTACAACAACACACCAACAAAACCCTAACTACTGGCCCTTTCGACAACACCTGCAAAGAAGATGAAGTCTCACCCGAGGTAGAGGCAGGGGTGGTTACAGGACTCAAATGTATGTAACCTTAGCTGGGACACAGATCTATGATTCTAGTATTTGATAGAGCACTCAACAATAAACCTTCATCAATATTTAACCAATATATACTTTGTAGATAAAACAGAGCATCACATCATTTGTTTGGATCTGATGTATCTAAGCACTTAGCATAAAGAGATAGACTAGGTCTAGTATATTTAAGCACTAAGGAAGTTCACAGAGACTAGATCTAACATGAATATACATCATCAAGCACAAAGCATACACAGATCTATCTATCTATACCAAAGCACTTAGTAAGTAAAGACACAAACACATCAACACACTGCACAAAGCAAAGAAACATAGTATGTACGTGGTTCACCCCCACCCTGGGGCTATGTCCACCAACTCTTCTTCTTTATTAATAGCTTCTTCAATAGGTTACATGCACAGAGCCACAAAAACCCTACTTCTCCAAGGACACGAGATCTACGCAGCTTGCTAGATCCTCCTTCCCTATGTTACATCACAAAGCCTTTCACAGTCTCTTACACTAACTTTCACTTAGCCCTGCAAGTTTCATATAGTATGCACGAAGCACTTACAACCCTTTGATCACACAGATCTAGAACTTAGCCATCCATAACTTCTCCTATCTTATTACATTGCCTAGACATCTATTTATACTTTAAAAAATAGTCCTAAACATGGGTAAACCCATGGGCCGACCTTCCCATACCTGTTACATAATCCCAAATCCCAAAAAGGACCCAAAAAGGGGCCGAGATCCTGCGATCTCTGATTCATCTTGCGCTCTACCTTCAACAGGATGTCGAACTCCAAAATGGTCAAACATGACCAAGAACCCTCAAACCTTGGTCAAGGGCCAACAGAGGCACTACCTCATGGGAAAGAGGTTTGAACTCAAGAAATACCATCATAGTTTGAAGTACATGTTTGATCAACCAACTCTGAATGCTAGGAATAGTAGGTGGTTGGAATTCCTTTGTGATTATGAATTTGATATCAATCATATAAAAGGAAAGGAGAAAAAAGTGGTTGATGCACTCAGTAGAAGAGTGCATGAACTACATGCTATGACAATTAGCATGTATCAAATTAATATTAAAGGCAAAATTTCAGAAGCTGCAAATATAGATTTGTAGTACATGGAATTGGTAGCAAATATACAACAAGGTAAAATGATACAGAAAGTGGGAGATTATAAATTGGAAGCTAATGGAACACTCTTGTACAAAAACATAATTTATGTACCTAATTCCCAGGAATTGAGAATTATGATCTTGAAATAAATGCATAATGTGCCTTATGTTGGGCACCCTGGATATCAGAAAATAGTTGCAGCAGTCAAGAGCCATTAATTTTGGTCAGGTATGAAGAATGGAATTTCAGAATACATCGTCGGATGTATGGAGTGTCATAAAGTCAAACCTAAACATAGGCACCTATCAGGGTTGCTACAACCATTACCCATCCCTGAGTGGAAGTGGGAAGTGGTGACAATGGATTTCATCACATGATTACCTAGAACAAATAAGCAACATGATTCCATCATGGTGGTGGTGGATAATCTTACTAAAGCTGCCAATTTTATTCCATAGAAGACTACTCACAAGGAAACTAATGTTGTCGATATCTATATGAGGGAAGTAGCATGATTGCATGGTATTCCCAAGACAATTGTGTTTGACATCAACCCAAAATTTACCTAAAAGTTATGGAAAGGGTTATTCAAGGGGTTAAGAACAAATCTGAACTTCAACACAACCTATCATTCAGAGTCTGATCAACAAAAAAAGAGGGTGAACCAAGTGATAGAATATATGCTAAGGATGTATGCAGGTTGTTAGGCCTATGAGCATCTCTCTCCAGGTGAGAGACTTTGTTGGGAAGGGATTTTCTCCTAGAGAGAGTCCAGCACTAGCTACGAAGCTCTGAGAATTCCTAATCTAGCTTGTTGTTGAGACCTTGAAAGGGAAGTGGAGCAGTCGAGGGACTCTGGAACAGTGAAGGTGCATATTCTTGGGGTGGAAAAGGCATGTTGGGAATGATATATCATGATTAGTGGGCATAAGAAGGCTCTTGGAGAGAATCCTTCCAATTGCACTGTCCAGTCTCCTGTAACCTCAACCTAGTCTAGGATTCCCTTTTCTTGGGTGGAGCTTAGTCCTAGCTCGGGGGTGACCCACTGTTGAGAGTGATGAGAAACATGGTCTAAGGCTAGGAGGTTTGTGGAAGGTCTGCATGTAGTTGGTGTACTTCAATTGAAACATTAGTACCCATTCATATGTTCATTTAGATGATGTGTATATGTGTATGTGTTATAATTGATGAATATTTCTTGTATATTCTTTTATATTATGGGTTTTTCTTTTGAACACTGCATGTATGCTTTTATTTTTATTTATGCATTAATCTATGTATGAACATAATATGTTGTCTATTTATGTTTACATGCATATGATAATTATTGTTTCTATGAGTTGCATTTCCTGACCTGTTGGTGGTTGGGTATGCTACAAATTGGTATGAGAGCTAAGTGAAGTGTTTGAGTAGTGACATTTCCCGTCCTGTTGGTGGTTGGGGACACTACATTAATCCTCGGGTGCTATTAGAATTTGATTGTATCCACTATATCCATCAAGGAAGGAAAAGTATCATTTTCCTAACAAAGTATCCAAGACTTGGTCAATGGAGGGAAGATGAAAATAATCCTTAAGGGTGGCCTTATTAAGTTCCCGGAAGTCAACACAAATTCTCCATTTTTTGGTTACTTTCTTTAGAACCACTACAAGCGGGGATACCGATTTGCTATCAGAAATTGGATAAATAAAACTGACATTCAATAGTTTATGTATTGCCTCCTTCACTATATCTTTTAGTGTCAGATTCTTCCTTCTCTGAGGTTTCCTAATAGGTGTTACTTTTTCCTAGGTATATATATGATGAATTCATGTGTCGAGGTGTATACCATGCATATCGGTATACTCCCAAGAAAATTCTTGTGATTGGTCCTTAAGGACGTTCACTAATTATTCTTGTTGATTTGCATCTAGTCTTGAATTGATATGTAGGAATTTACCAGGACTAATCTCAAAAGGCATGGTGTAGGATATGGAAGATTCATCTATCTCAAATATAAAATATGTTGAACATAGATATGATGGGTCTAATTGTTCTTGAAATTATTCACCAAACATATACTCAAATTGAGGAAAAGATTGCGGAAAATCAACACATGTGATTGCAGGAATGAATTGAGTTAACACATTCTTCGTTGTTTTCTCCTGAAGTTCCCAAGAGTGATCTTTAGGAAACACAGGTTCTTCCCAATTTTTGTTTTCATATGGACATTCCAACCACCATAGATTCTCTATAACATGATGAGTCGGTGGGTATATCGTAAGTTTCTTCATAGAAAGTCCATTAGAGATAGTCATTTAACCTTCTCTACAACCAATAAATGCATTGGTTGTGGCCAACCAAGGTCTCCCCAAAATAATAGGATTCCCTTTAGTAGGATCCTTTGACCCCAAGGAAGAAAATGAATTTGTTAAACTATGATCCAATGTTTTTTAAACTCGGAGCATGGGGTTCGCCCAAGAAGAAAATGAATTTATTAAACAATGATCCATTTTTTCTTTAAAATCAGAGCATGGGATCTTGCCAAGAAGAAAAAGAATTTGTTATACAGTGATCCACTTTTTTTTAAACTCAGAGCATGGGGTTCACCCAAGATGAAAATGAATTTGTTAAACAATGATACAATTTTTTTTTAAACTTGGAGCATAGGATCTCGCTAAGAAAGAAAACGAATTTGTTCATCAGTGATCCAATTTATTTTTTAAACTCAAAGCATGGGGTTCTCCCAAGAATAAAATTCATTCGTTCAACAATGATCCATATTTTTTTAAGCTTAGAGCATGGGATCTCACAAAGAAGAAAACAAATTTGTTAAAAAGTGATCCTTTTTTTTTTTAAACTCAGAGCATGGGATCTTGCCAAGGAAGAAAACAAATTTGCTAAAAAATGATCCAATTTTTTTTTAAACTCATAGCATGGGGTTCTCCCAAGAAGAAAACAAATTTCTTTTTAAAAGCAAACGCAATAGGTAGCACTCTCAAATAAAAAGGTGTGGAGCAGGTCCGATAATTAGTAGCAATCATGTATGTTTAAATCCCAATTGTATTCTGCGTGATATATATTAATTTCAATGACTGGTAAGTTTCCATGGATTGTGTGATACATGTGGATATCGGTGGCCACCCACCTGTTCCACTGGCTCAAAAAACAGTTTTCCACCTTGGCATTTTTTTGGTAGTTTTTTGGGTTCCAATCTTTCAGGGCATTTTTGAGGCCCTAAACGACGGTTTTTGGGGATTTGGGGTCTAGGTGACTAATGGAGGCCCTGAATTGGGCCAATCAAAAAAATTTCTTCTTGGTTATACCTTTCCAGCGGGCTATCGTGCGCCTAAAACGAAGATTGTATGCAAATGTTACGACCTCGAGAAGTTGATGTATTAACCAAATGGGGCCCACATGACTTTTGGTGCTTCATCTCCTAGGGTTAGGTTTTTGGATGTCTAGGGTTTTTGAAATTCTTGTTTATTTTAAAATAAAGAGGAATTTAAAAAACCCTAGACATCCAAAAACCTAACCCTAGGAGATGAAGCACCAAAACTCATGTGGGCCCCGTTTGGGTAAGTTAGTACATCAACTTCCTAGGGTCGTAACTTTTGGATACAATCTTCGTTTCAGGCGCACGATAGGTCGCTGAAAAGTTCTAACCGAGAAGAAAAATTTTCTATTAGCCTAGGTTAGTGTCTTCGATAGTCACCTGGGCCTCAAATCCCTAAAAGGCGTCATTTAGGGCCTCAAAATTGCCCCAAAAGTTTGGAACCCAAAAAACTGCCAAGGTGGAACACTGTTTTTCGAGCCAGTGGAATAGGTGGGTGGCCACTGATATCCACCTGGATAATTGTGAAAGGAAGACAATGATTGATAAAATCTAATAATCAAAATTGGATGGCAACCCATCTAAAAATTTATTCTAAATTACACAAACATCAAGAAAAACTTGCCTAACTCAAATTTAGAAATCCATTACAAATTACAACAATATTTAAATCCATATACAAATTTTTAACTTAATTACAAATAACATTTTTAATGAGAATACTATAACCGAAAACAAAGATGAGCCTAGAGATGATCCTCGGCAACTGACGTTCCTTCCAAAATCCCACTTGCTAATCATTGAGACTTCACTGGTACCTCCCAACCAACTCTAGGGGTACTCTTCTTCCCCCTTATCCCCCTGAGATGCAAAGAATCCATGCACACACACAACCAAAAATCCTCTAGCTCCTATCTTTCCTCACAAGGTAGAGCCACCACTCTCTCTCAAGCTAGGTATCCCAACTCTCACAAGTAAAACTAGTGAACATTTTTGCAACATAACTTTACCCATAACTAGTTTGATCCCTTTTCGCTCTGGACCATTTTTCGTTATAGGAGTTTCCTCAAAGAACACCTCCCCACTTCCACAATTAATTCACATTTCAATTAATTAAATGAGAATTATTCCCCCCTTACACTTGTCACCCTCTCCCCAAGATGAACAAGTAATCACATATTATAATTTAATTAAAAGTCAAATTTCCTCACCCTTCCTAAAATCTCTCCTTAGTTCGCTCCTAGTTGTCTGTTTATTCCCCATATTCCCATTTAATGACTAATGCATGTGTAAGTCTGATTTGAGTTAAAATAGGAATCTTCTTCTAGTTAGACTAGTGTTAACTAGACTCTAGATATGTTTCTATGTGTACACCTTCTTTCAGCTTTATTCCTTTCTTATCTTAAATTCCAATTTGGTATTTTTTTGCACATATGTGTATTAAATCAATCTTTAGGTTTAATTCATTTTTCTTAATTTATTAAATTGATTTACCTCATTCCTATTTTGATTTAGTTAATAAATTAGTTTTACTCTTCTTACCAACTTAGGATTAATTTTTGAATAGGATTAGACTTTCATTTAGGGATTCACAATTAATAATTTCAATCCTTAATTGATTAATTAAAGTCAACAATGCTTAAAGATTTTACATGGTTTAATTATTCTCTCAAGGTTTTCTAGGCCACCTAGATTCTTTGACTCAATTTTTATTTCCATGATGTGCCCTTCAATATGAACTTTGTGATCTAAGGGTGCCACTCTCCTTTGAATGATTTCGGTAGTTGTCAAACCCTTGGAGTCAACACTCCATTCGGGAGACTATGTGAGAGACTAAGGGATTCTAAGGAATAAGAACCCCGTCTTATTGTGCGCCCCTTAGAAATATTCATGAGAAACTATCTCAGTGTGCCCTCAAGACATCGTGGACCTCTCGAACTAGGTAACCGTTAACCTACAATTCAAGCCATGAAGGGAGTGCTAGTAGGATGTGACAGGGACTCTGCCACACCTCTCCCTCAATATATGTTCTATGTGCATGGCCCCTTTACTCCTTAAGTGATTCAGATTAGCAAGCATTCGCTATCCTACATACATTAACAAAACACTATCAACGGTCCATATACAACATCATAATATAATCGATCATATGTCACATATGCATAAATGAAATAATAAACTAATACAATCCACTCCCTGACTCAATCTGGAGTCCAAGGAGGTCCATTAATGCCTTCGTCATCCACAATCCATCAAGTGTCTTGCACACTCACGAAAACTCATCAATAACATATATAAATACACATATATCAAATAACATAAAATAATAATCCATCAAAATCATCATAATAATCCATAAGCAAAACAAATAACCTTGTACTATAATCGGATCACTTGCACACAAGTGTCCTCAAAGAATAAGTCAATAACAGGTACTCGCAATAGAGGGATGTTACAAAATTTTAGACTCAGTTTAAGTTTTCCTGAAGTGATACTGGCCATCTTAGTGTCGATCCTCTATAAGCTTCGTACTTAGTTTGATATTTTCTGTGGTGACACTGACCCTTTTGTAGATAGTCCTCTTGAATATATTTAGACTTAGTTATCCTTCCCATACATTCTATCTTTATTGTTGACTTTACCCCCCATATGTTGACTGTGAGTTAGTATCCATAGTTTATTTTCCTAGATATATCATAGGTGACTACGAGAAGTTTCCCATGGTACCTGAGGTAGACATCATATCACACATTTTAGTACTACTAGAGGGTTCTCCGTGAAGCAAGGGTACTTCCACTAGATAATGTTGGTCAATGGAGGTCGGGGTAACCGCTTCTCACTCATTTTTTCATTGGTCTAGGGACTTGATTAACCCATACTAATATATGGAAGGTACCTTCCCACTTTTTCATGTCCTTATACTCATGACCTCATCCACTTGGGCTGAAGTATTGAGGAAGTTATTTTTTGCGATGTTTATCTTATGAATTTTCAGTGGAGTGTTTCTTTGTATAGTTGGAATTAGGTTGTGTGAGTATCACCTATTTTGGAACATTTATTTAGGGTGGTCAACCAACTTCTTCTTTGGTCGGGAAGGACCTCTGGCCTTTCTCTTGAAAGTGTGGAGCTACCTCATAGAAACCATGGTATTTTATACCACTAGTTCACCATAGTCAATGTGTGATACTTTTTCAAACATGATCAATCCCACAAGGGACATACCTATGCATAAGAACGTCATAGAAAAAATTATTGATGATACCAACCAAGGCACCCCTTCCAACATGGGTTAATTTTATTTTCAGATCTTTGGAAACATTGGTGCCTCCTTGATGGTCACTTTGAACATTTTTGGGTTAAATATAAGGCTACCATTTTGGTTCTGCACCACTCTGTATGTCCTGAATTCTCTTGATGCTCCTCATATAAGCACTTTATTTCATGGACATCGTTTGTATGTTGATCCTTTACTTTATGCATCCACAAATTCTACTCCTTCTTCTTCCTCCTCTTAAGGGTTCTGATACAGTCAAGTATATGATATGCATCCTGGATTGGAGGTGTCTAGATTAGGGAAGGAAGGTAGAATTGGGAGCCATACTAGGTATTACACATTCAATCGATCAAGGTGCCTTCTAAATTCCATATAGACATGGAAATGAGAATATCATTATACTCTCATGGTTTTGAGTGAAAAATTCAGAAAGATCTCTCTCATTATAAAGGTACTCCACTTTGAATTTTTCTACATCCCTAAGATCTTTCTCATAATCAATAACATCAAAATAATGTATTTTCTTGCAACAACTAAATTTTTGAAAAAATGTCTTCTATAAATTATATTTATTTCCCATTAATTGTGAAAACATATAATAACATAGTATCATCTAGTTTACAAAAAGCAATTCATAATATATTTAAAGAAGGTTTATGGATTATATGTACCTTTTCTTTTCTATCCTTTGATTATTTTTATAGAATTGCACTTCATCAATTTATATTTTTACCAACAAAGATTAAAGTGATAGGATGCTATATATCTCTTATTCTCCATTTTCATAAGACAAATAACAAGGTAATATATGCCACTAAGAATAACAAGAATTCAACATGCCACAACTATTTTCACAAGAAAAAAACAAAATGTAGACTATGCCACCAAGAAGAACGAGCGTTCAGCATGCCACGACTATGGGAAGACAATCCTAGTGATAATATCATTGTGTATGCAAATTTCCATGGGATGGGCCTCAACTACAACAATAGGATAGGCATCAAATATAAAAACCATCGAATACAACATCCCTATGTCCCCATGTCACAAAAAAATAGTGTACGTGGCCATTTTTTTAAAATGACTTAAACTATCTAACAAAATAGTAGGAAAATATTGAACACAACAATTCTAATTAATTCACAACAATTCTAAGGGAGGGAAAGCCGAGGAAGCACATGATGAGGGAGGGAAGGCCGAGGGAGAACTCTGCCTCCACGCCTGCAATAATAGAAATAACGCATCCAAGTTTATAACCAATCACCATTTAAATAAATAAAATTATTTATATTTCTTAAATAAAAAAAAGTACACTCTACGCTCTTGAGAACTCCCCTGCCAAACCTGCAATAACGCATTAAAGTTTATAACCAATCAAAATTTAAATAAATATGATCATTTATATTTTTTAAATAAAAAAAAATACTACAAACTATACATTACACTTTATCTATCATCAAAATATTTAAAATTCAGATAAAAATTGATATAAGGTCAACACGATACTCATGGTTATAGTGTCGTGACAAGACTCATAAGTGGGTGAAGGAAGCTAAAGTGAAATTGAATTGCATGGTAGGGGGCGGTTAAATTAGGATTAGGATTAAACCAATGAGAGATAAAGCGAGCAAAATTAATGTTGAATGGAATTGGCTACGACACAATTAAGTAATGAGATAATAGAAATGTTGTTAAACTAATCAAAAGACCCCAATAAGCAAAGATGGATTAATGAAGAAAACAATTAAAATTAATGAGTAAACAATGGGAAATTAGTTAGTTATTTATAAGTAACATAGGTTGTGTTGGACGTTTTTGGGTTGACTGGGGTTCTACTTTAGGTTTCCAACAAAACCCTACAATCCATTGATCCTTCTAGAGACGAGAAGGAAACACTGCGTAGATAGTGCACAATGTCATCTCACCTGAGATGTCTTATGGGTGACTGCATGACCCAAATCTCTGCAATCTTGGAAGGGATACTTCTGTGGGGATGGGAGACAATATTTCTACCTCAAAACACATCATATTTACTATTATATTACACTAGCACATCGTTATATCTCATATCTACCACTCATTAATCAGATACATTCATAACGGTTTATTTTGCAGTAATTATCCTGTTTACTCTATTGTGCACTGCATTTTACTACTAACATATTAATTCATTCATAATAACTAAACAATCGCAAGAAATAAGGTGAAAATTCCACACATAGACACAAATTTACCGTGGTTCACCCCCCTGGGCTATGTCCACAAATATCTGACTTTCTTGGCTCTTTAATTACTCTGCATCAAGGTTATAGCATTGTGTGCATTACATTTGAGGCCGACACGATTGCAATAAGCTCCACAACTCATGACTTAGGATGTTACCCTCTATTACAATGCATATCTATGTATGTTTGTCTCTATCTCATCATATCTCTATCACCTTTCATACATTTGTTATCACTCGATCAACGTTCTCTCCGTTGCCTCACAACACTAAATTTATATTACAAAAAGGGGTTAGTTACCCATTACAAAATGACCAAAATCCTAACCCAGTAACCCTAGGTGGATTATATTTTTCCACTTTCTAACTCGATGATCACAGCTCGTCCAAAATCCAACCATTTTCCTCATTGATTTGCATATTTCATCCTTTCTTTGAGTTTCATAGTTTCTTGGCACTGATTTTCCTTGTTTTCTGGCGGGTACTCCTTCTTTGGTCCATTTCCTAACTATCTTCATTAATTACCTCTCTTTTACCCAAAATGGCATGTGCCAACAGGCCCCAAACACTCACCTGTACCTCATCCCATGCCACTCAGGTAGTGTGTGCTTCCTACACTGACTTCTCGGGCTCCTGAAACCTAGAAATTTCTTCAACTAGAGATTTTATCTATGCACTCTTTTGCTATAGTCTCCATAGTTTGTGCAGTAATGTATTCCTTCAATAGTTCCCCACTCTACAATCCAACTTATTCAATTTTCCCCTTTTCTATGTCGATATCAGTGAGCACCTGCTCTACTCCTTCTTGTAGTGGTTCTAACTGAGCTTAACTTGACTGCTTATCTGCTTATATGGACTTCAACTCTTCCTGCAAATTATTCATCTCTTGTGCACTTTTTAGTGTGTTAGGTATTGTCATAGTTTTTTGTTGTTGCTTTAATTATTGCATTGCAGTATTTATCCCTTCCTCTTTTTTATCCAACTCCTGGAGTTTTCCATCATCCTAAAGGTTTGTCCATAACAGTGTGCTCTTATTATAAATCTTTGTGATTTCCTAGATTACAATTGCAATTTTTTCTGTAGGACCTATATCCTCTTTGTCTCTTTGTTCTCTTACTTCTAGTGGAGTAGTAGGTACTAGGAGTTTTGTCAACTCTATAATATGGAATTTGCAATTCTCCATAGTTTGTGTTGTTTTCTCACTTTTATCCTTTGCAGGTATAGTCTCTCCTTGTGTGTTGTCAGAAATGGTTTTAAATACTTCTTCCACTTGCTTCTTTATTCTTTCAATGTGTTGATTTGTTTCATCCCTCTCGAACTGCACCTGGTTAAGAGTCATCTACAATGTGTTATTTAATTCCTTGGACAACTTTAATCTTGTATCATCTACACGAGACCTTGAATGGATTTCCTATGTGACACTTATATGTAGTTTGTACAACGATTTAGTTGGAATCTTGGTAGTGCCAAGTCCAGATGATCTATGTCCTTGAGTGGTGTCAGTGTTGTATCTTCATATACCTGCAAAATCCTTTGGGTCATATGAAAATTTCCATTCCCCATAGCTATGATTTGCACTCTCTCTTGTTCTAGAACTGCTCTTTCCTGATAAGTTTGTTGTTGTTGTAACTGACTTTTTTGTTGCAATGTAGTAAGTTGCAATTGTTCCAATGCATATTTTACCTCTGTCAATTTCTTCACTATTTCCTCCCTTTGCTTCTCAACATAATACCAAGATTCCATCGTGTGATCTTGCACTTTCTCTGCTACCAATTATGCATCATCCTTTGTAAGTGTAAGCTAATGAATTTCCTTATGTGTCTTCATTTTCTTGTGTTGTCCTATTGTCTGCAACATTGTTCTTTTCCTTGGCAGTGTCTCTGTCTGCACGGTTTGAACTGGTATATCCAAATATGGGATATTTCCACCTCCTATTTCCTTCGACATAGGAATATTGATATCATTATACGCTCCTCCATTTGGTTCTTCTGTGCATTGTTGACACCCAAAAGTGCAACATAAAATCCATGCCTACAAATGGGTTGCAATGCATATTACTTATATATATTTATTAATAATACTAAATAGGTGGGACCCCTATTGAGAAATAATAAGAGAAATGTCTCTCCTTGTTGCGCTCATGATAAATTTATGAGAAATATTTTAGAGTTTGAGAATAAGGATGGAAATCCTTAACTCTTTCCATGTGCAATTAAGGATTGTTGGGTGTGTTATTACTTTGGTTTTAAAAAGAGGAAAATGTTTATTTTATTAGAAATTTTAGTTTGTTCTTGCTATACATAGATTTTGATATATTATTCAAACTCCAAGTATCAGCCACATGCCACTTATGGAATATTTTTTATATACATGGATGATTGATTATTATGCGTAATTGTAATACTCCACTAGTAAGGAATGTGGGACATGTTATTTTGGGTGCTAAGTATTTAGCATGTATATAATAACTATGAAATTCATGTGGAATACTGATTTGACTTTGAGCTTGGAAATTATATGTGGAAATTGGATATTGATTGTTGAATTGTATGGTTATCCTCCATTAGCCATTTTTTTGATGCTAGGTAGTGTGATGAGTGTATAATGGATTGGATCCATATATCAGCATTGAGCCCAATTTTGGTGTTAAAAATGTTTGTGGAAAGTAGCTAAAGTATGGTTAATATGAATATAGTTGGATTTGGTTGATGGAATTTAATGTGGAAAGAGGGGAAACACCATGCATTTACTACACGTCATTCTTACTATACCTTGAAGCCACCACATTCACTATTCTCCTCGTGCTTGTTTTGGTTTCTCTAGTAAGTAACGCCTCCATTGTGCTCATCCTTTGTGGAAACATAATTGTGCTTTGTTAATTGTTTTAGCATTATTCTTATAGGTATGGTATTTTACCTCTTCATTCATGAATTGTTAGCTCTGGTCCAGATAAAATCTGATCTAGATTATTTTTGGCATGAAATGAGAGTGGAGATATAATAAAGCAATGTAAAAAGATATCTCAGATATCCAATAATATAACAGAAATGTATTAGATATGAAACCATAAAGAAAGAGATACAATAATACACAATTTTCTATTAATGAGCGAAAATGTACAAAGACTATAAAAATACAGAGTGAAAGACTCGCTAGAATGGTGGCAACTTATCTTTGAGAAGAGATGTGCCCGCTACTCGCATTCGCAAGAATATGGTTTTACAATGAGGCTCCAAAGGCCTTTTTATCATAAATAAAATCCAAAAACCTAACCCCGGAAGATGAAAATACAACAGTTTTGTGGACCCCGTTTTGGCTAGTTTGGTGTATCAACTTCCCAGGGGCATAACTTTGGCATACGATCTTCGTTTGAGGCGCATGATAGCTAGTTGGAAAGATATCATCAAGAATATTCATTTACGAGGCTCAATCGGATCCTTCGGTTATCATTGAGAAGCTAGATCCCAAAAAACCTTCATTTAGGCCCTCAAAATGGCCTTCGAAGTTAAAAACTACTAAAAATAGTAAATTACCAAAATTGCCAGAAAATTGTTTTGAACCAGTTGGAAAAGGTGGGTGGCCACTGATATCCACCTGGATCAAAATAGTTTTGTTGGCTCTTAGAGTTCACATGCATAATGTGTTTGTTTTCCAATATTTACAATGGATTGTTTGTGGGGATTCTGGTACTGTAAGATACATTTTGATTTGGGTTTCTTTCTGTTGGCATTTAAGTGTTTCAACTGAAATTATTATTTGACATTCTATTTTACTTGAAGAAAATGGTCGTATGGTGCCTATAGAAAAGGTGTTATTATTGTTGTTTGCAAATGTATGTGGGTGAATGTGTTTAGTTTCTCTCATTTCATATGACTAATTTTGAGGGTTTCCTCCGTAAAAGAAAAACAACAGTCGGTTTTTTTATTATTGTATTGTACCCTCACTGCATATCCCCACTTTTGAATTTTTGCAACCCTTTTATATTATCCTTATCACTGTTTAAAAATTTGTGGTGTCATGTGTATTGTCTTGCAGTCACTTTGGGAAGTCTATGAAGAAGTTTTTTTATGGGAAGGAAATGTTTTGTCTTTGCTTGCAGTCATTCCTCAATACCTATGCATATTTGTCTACTTCAGGCCTTGTTTTTCCCATCCAATATATGGCCAAGTAAATAAATGAAAACCCAGGTTTGAATTTTTGTTTATGGTCTCGACCCAATAGTGGGAATATTGATTAGACTCGAAAAATCGTGGCTCACTTGTTGTTTACCCATGAGGGAATTTTTTCGACATGACGTTGATGTGGGTTTGATGCTCACCAGGTTCGCACTGGGGTTTTGAACTCGATTGGTTTTTGTAGCTATTATTTGGGGTTGTAATGTAAATTGTATGTGATGCAAAGTTGAAAGGTTTTACGATTGTTTTCCTCTCAGCCTCTCATGCCGACTTGAGGAATTCTTGTTATGCTTACAACTGAGTCAAATTGATTTGTCGATAATCACATGCATAATTATTTACGAGTTTAAATGATAACTATGGTTTTAAAAAGAAAAAAGAGAATGAAACTTGCAAGTTTAATGATCCTGTAATTTCCCTTGAGATTGGTAATGGGTAGTTTAAAGAAAATGTTGTCGTATAGTGGATATTGTATGTTAAATAGAAATTTTGTATTCACAAACAAAATGTCGTGGATTCTATATATTGAAGTTTAAAAAGAATGTTATGACACAAACAAAAATTGGTAGGAATTTTGTCATATAGTTTTGAAATAATGGGCGTTATAAGCAACGAATATTCAATTGTTTTTGGGCAGATGATGGTAATGATGATTTTTAAATTAACAAATGTTATTTCTGGTAAAAGAATAGTAAACGTCTCATTCCCATTCATTGTCTCATTTTTCACTCACTATATGCCCACCACCTTTCGAGTAACATTTAAATTATCCCTTGTTCTATTATCTTGAATTTCATTTTTAAAGAAAAAGGATTAAAAATGAAATTGGATGATTATTTGAGTTGGAAATTTTGATATTGAGAAATTGTTTTTATAAAGAAAATTCTCTGCATTTTTCTTGCACAATATTCATTTGTTGGTTCCCATCCATGCTACCATTTTTCTTTCATTACAAGCCCCCCCATATTCCCAATGACCCTATCATTCCCTGTTCAATTGCAATTCATTATCTAATTCAATATATGGTGGTTTGTGTCAATGGATGGATTTCATATGATTCTCTTGTGAATAATAGAGACAACATCTTGATTTTATTTAGGTAGGTCATTAGTGAATGTATTGTTAATGTTTTCATATTTTGATTGGAGTATTTCTTTAGGATGAGTTTCTTTAGTAGGTGAAGAAATGGCAGAGGTGAAAATAGAGGTAAAGGAAATAATTGTCAAAGAGGCCATACAAAGACATGATTTTCAATACATTTTGACGTTGATCCGCAAGAACTAAATCATATTTTCCAAGCTAGGTTTTTCAATCTAGTTGGCCAAGGAATTCTACAACCTACACCTGAGAGGCCTCCTTTCAAGCCACATCAAAATCTCTCTTGTATCTTTGTTCCCCCTCATGTTTCTATGCAGTAGAACCACCTACCAATGATGGCTGGCAAGAGATTGTCCGTCATCCTATTGCACATAATCATGGTTGGCCTACAGTATCATTTCCATTGCCTCCTCCTCGACCATCATTCAACCAAATTCCCAAGATGATCGTGTTTCCTCACCAGTACAGTCCTCTCATTCAAGAAAGAGATTAAAAACTACCACTCCCGAGACACAATTAGATAAAGGAAAATGGGTGGCTAATCCCTCCAAGTATTTCAAAGACTCCTCTGAATCAGTTCCCTCTCATATCCACCTCAAATATAGTTGATCCCATGTCATCAGCTAAATCCACCCATAAGGTTCCAATCAATTGAAGGTTGTGGCATAGGATAAATCAGAAAAATGATCAAAATAAGGAAGCAATGAAAAGAGGAAAAATGCCTCTCACAACAAATATGGGTTTTAATGGTTTTTAATGTTATTTTCTTTTGGGGACAAATTTTATTGGTATGATGATAGAATGTTTTGGACAACAAAGAGACATTTATACATAATGTTTTGGAAAACATGGATATGATTCTATTTTTGGATATAGTCAAATTTTATTTTGATACTAAAATATTCGACTATTTATACAAGGATGGAAGTTACAAGGCGAATATTTGAGTTAATTTTTGGGGTATTATATTTCAAATTTTGATGATCATTAAAGAAATGAAAATTGGAGTGACAAGGGGTCCCACATATTTAGTTATTATTTAAATATACCTTTATTTATGTATTATTATTTATTTGTCTCAACTAATTAGTTAAGATAATTAACCTTAAAAAAGGAGAGGTAGTTTAACTACCATAACTTATTGCGAAAGAAAAAAAACTCAATTTGAAGAAGAGACAAAGGGAGGAGAGCATAAGAGGAAGTTCTTATATAAGTTCAACTCTATACTTGTAAGATAATTATTTTCTTCATTCATTCTTAGTTTACTAGAAAGCTAAACCTTCTTGATGACAACAGGGTCTTATTGAAGGCATCAAGATTCAAAACTGAATCATATCTTTCAGAATCTTGTTTCTAAAGGTATATGATCTATCTTTGGCATTATGTGTGTTCTTGTTTTTTAATGGATTATATTTCATGACTGATAAAGAATATTTTGTAGAGTCAAGTGACAACAATTTTATGGCAAGATGATCCAGATCTTTAGCTTCAGTTTTCTTTTGTTTTCAGATTACTTTTGTATGGTTCCCATCATAGAATTATAAATATGACTTTGGTCCCCACCCTCGCAGGGGTTTGTAAAGAGAATTATTCTTTTTTATCTTAGAATGAAGTTAATAAAAAAATCAGATTCCTAATTCTAGTCTCACATGTGTGTCTTAATGATATTTTTTATATTTTTCTTTTATCCTTGTCTCTTATCCACGTACACACTTATGTATATTTTTTCTTTCTTTATTTTTCACAGTTAAACATAATATTTAAAATCAAATTTGGTCCCTCATATATATTACCTGTGGATTAAATGATTTTTTTTTAATTTAAGGCTGTAAACTCCAGGTAACATTCCCAACTATCTTTCCTTAGCTAAGAAAGATCTGAAAATGTTCAAGTAATGTTCTTCATACCTTTTCCTCAACATTTATTTGGCAACCATATTGGGAGATCTTTCCTTATCTCTTTGGTTGATTGTATCATGAATGTATTTATTTTCCTGTTTTGTTAGATTACTCTTTGACTGGTTTTTCCATGACAATACCTGTTGTGAGACAACCTAATATTGGAAACAATATTGATGACTAGCCCATCATTACCTTGAATTTATTCAACACTATTTTATAAAATGCTAGTACTCATGTTGAATTCGAATTCTCTTGGGAAGAAATTGAAAGGGACATAAATATTCTTGAACGTTGTCAAGCCAGGAAAAGGCAACCCAAAAATCAACAATAACCTTTCTTCTTACCTGCTTAATATTTTATTTCATGTCTTTTCGTTCTCGTATTAATCGAAGAAGAAGAGGATTGTCCCCTGATGTTACCCTTATTTATGAGATAGGAAAGAGTAAAATTGTCTTGTCAACACAAAAAAATGCTCTTAGGAGAACCCTATCTAATTCTTCCACTTCATCTTCATCACCCATACCTATCAACTTCAACATGACATCTTCGGGTAGTGGTATTAGCACTAGAGGCTCCTCCTCCTCACAACCCTCTTCTTCATCCATGATTGGTAGTATCTATATTCATAGAGTCCATATTCAATCCACTACCAATCTTGCTAATGTCATTAAGAAATATGGAATTTTTCAATTTGAGGAAGATGTTACAACCACCCCCTATCATGTGTCTTCTACCTTGAATCTCACACCAGCCACCCAAACATTACCAAAATTCGAATATCATTTACCTAGGTTATCAGGAAATGGTATT
Organism: Picea sitchensis; assembly: GCA_010110895.2. Taxonomy (NCBI): domain Eukaryota; kingdom Viridiplantae; phylum Streptophyta; class Pinopsida; order Pinales; family Pinaceae; genus Picea; species Picea sitchensis. The sequence goes on along the minus strand of SNQJ01S0000352.1, from coordinate 9,606 downwards.
GCTACCACAAATAAACAATTGTAGCATTTTATAATGATTTTCATAACATAGGGGTTAATAATAAATACACTTGCATGCGTCTATTTTTCAATTCTCTTGAAGGGAAAGATGCAACAGATTTTTTTGACCTCTCGCCCAAAATCCTTTCAACTTGGGAAGAACTGGTTTATCATTTCAAATCCACTTATGGAAATCCGAAGATTCTAGTTGATCAGTTAAGGGAATACAAAAATATTTCCTATCAGGATGGTGAAACCATTAAATCTTTTAAACTTCATTTCACCAAGCTATATAATCAAATCCCCAAACTAATCCATCCTCAAAATCAAGCTACTTTCATGCATTAATATAATTCTTTAAATTATCCTTATCGTCATATACTTGAAGAAAATACTATCGACAATCTCAGTTCCGCCCTTCAGGATTTCCTAGAATATGAAGAGAAACTTGAAAGAATGGGTCTTCCTAAGGGAGACTTGGTGAAGAAAACAAACATGTATGCCATTCTACAACTAATGAAAGATATGAATAATAGGATGATAGCCTATGAACAAAAATGAATTTATTATTCCTTTTCTCCCCAGGCTTCTTCTTCTTCCCTATCGCCTTTTATAAATACTAATGAAAGCACCTTTCCTCCAAAGTCCATAATGACTCACACTTGGTGTAAATTTTGTGAAGAAAATCAGAATGAGAATACCTACGAAGTTAAAAGAAATGATAGAGATAGGATCTTTGGAAAAATGCTCGATACCACGATCGTTCTTTTATATTGTTATTAGATAGAGGATGTTATGGTAGTCAATGCCAGAAATAAATATTGCACTACCAAGAGAAAACTTGATTTTCCCCACACTTCTTCTGCCCCAAGATCATCTTCTCAATGTGTTGATACACAAATTGTCAGAACTTCAAGTAATCAAGGAGTATCTTCTCCTCTTCCCTCTTCTAAGTACAATATCTTTAACCAATTGGATAATATCAAATCTAATGCTACCCTTTTGGACATGGTTTCCATCCCATAAAAACAGAAGAATATTAAGGACTTTATACAATATAAGATTTATACCATACCCAATCTATTTGAAGAGTCAAAGGAAGAAAACTCAACTGTAAATAGAATAGGTGTAAATAAATTTAGGAACCTTGTAAAAAAAAACCCTTTCTATATCTCGGTAAAAATCATGGATAAAATAACTCATTGTTTCCTAATTGATGGCAAGTTTGGTCCACGTGATGTCTAAAATTATCATGGAAGAGCTTGTCTTATCTTTTACCAACGAAAATTCTAGAAACATGCTCTCTTATAATAATCTACAACAATCAACTATCGGTGAAATCAAGGATGTAACCTTAGTTTTGTGTGCACATCCCGAGATAAGGACAAATCTCAATATCCAAGTAATTGACATGATAGTGAGTAACTACTCAATTATTTTGGGAAGAGATTGGCAAGCCTTAACTGGTGGATACATTTCACTCGATGGTATACATTTTTCCATCCTTCGAAATAGAAAGAAGATTGTAGTTCTTAGGGAAGGAAGAATTTCACCTTATATAGATAGTGTTCCCTAACCCAATGTAAATTATCTCAAAGAAGATTTGGGGGTATACTCTATATTTTTTTATGAAAGAGAAACTATACTTGAACCAATTGATTTCTATGATGGCATGTGGCACATGCATTTTGATGGCTCATGTTTAAACGAAGGTAATGAAACCGACATCATTATATATTCTCCTATAAGAAAAATTCACAATTTCTCTTATAGGATGGAACTTGCTTGTACAAACAATGTTCTTGAGTTTGAGTCCTTATTGTTGGGCATTAAAAATTCATATAACCTTGGTTGTTTCCACCTTACAGTCTTTGGTGATTATGAACTTGTTCTGAATTGTGTATGCAATTTTTATGTACCAAACAATAAGTTACTTAAACGTTATACCCAAGTTGTTTGGATGTTGATTTCAAATCTGTTATCATTTAACATCACTCATGTTAATAGGGAAATTAATTCAATGGCTAATAGATTAGTTGTTTTTGCAAATTCTCCTACTTGACAACAGACCTGATTGTACATTCCAATATCTATATTGTCCTAACCTCCCCGACAACGTAGAATCATGGCATGTTTTCCCGAGTGAAGAGGTAATTTTCACTTTCATACAAAATGAACCTTTTAAACCCAAATAAATCACTATAACGACACTGTCGATACGACAACCAAACGACGTACAACAAGATTTCTTTTTCTTTTTCTTTTAAAGTTGTGCTAGGAAAATTTAAACATCATAATAGATAGTCAACATTGTCGACACATCAATGACCTAAATTCAACACAAATATCATTAAATCTGAGGTGCAAGGAAGAATGGCAAAGCAATCACACACCACTAAATTAAGGTGTGCACGTCAATATTATTACATAACTAGTCATGCATCATTAAAAATCATGGCGCAAGTGAGATAACAACTTAATAATTCAACATTCATGTAACGATCCAAGACAAGATGCGATGTAATCAACTATGTCTTATTTTCGAGGCGTAAGGAATTTAATTGCTAGAATTAACACGTCAATGCCATTATAGCACGCAAGAAGAGACTACACCCACGCCCCTCCATACACATCAGGGAACCAATATAAATTTCTCAATGCATGCATGAATTAAACTTTAAAACATTAATCCATTAACATAAAATAATTAATGTGCAGGAGAATCCTCTTCTAAAAAAAACTCATCAACATAAAATAATCTCTACGCACGCAAGAAGTATACACAATTAATCCATCATTTACCCAACAAAAAATCAAGACGCAAGAGTTACCGAGTTTAATACGCAAGGAGCAAGAGAATATAATTAATGAATCATTCAAAAGTCAACTTTGTTTAACCACACAAGAATAAACAATTGTAAACCACAATATCCATAGTGCAAGAGTGCTCATTCATTTTTTTTCCATTGCGCAAAGAGTATCTAATCACACAACCAGTCGTGCCTTATTAATCCTAATTCAAGGCACAAGTATTTTAATGGAAGACTGGTCAACAATCCCCTAGGAAGGTCCCAACTTCCTTAAGTGAAGCATGAGGAGGTTAAACTTGCTTACCACCAGATTTAAATCTCCATGCGAAAACTCGAGGGTTTAACCATTAAATTAAACTTTTTAAGGTGCCAAACATATTTTAGTAATTATAAGGTCAATAAGTTTAGTTGGATGTATTATTTCATTGACCTAAGGATAATCCAAAAATTAAGTGATTAAGGTAGCGCTCGTACCACTTGCCTATCCTAACACAAGGATTCAGGGAGGTCACCTCAAGACAAGGAGAAGTAGTTTTAATCTAAGGTCCAAGCATAGATAAAGGCTAGAAGGAACTCATCTATCCCATACTACAGTAGTGATGCTTTCATTGAAGACTCATGTATTGGGTTATCAAGGGGGGAGGTTAGACATTCCTAAATTAATGCACCTTACCAAGGGAATTACTATAAGTTGTCATATTTGCTTGATGGTGTAATAAAATTGTTTTAGCAACCATGAAGAAACTACATCGTGAATAATCGAGTTGAAATGGTAGAGCTAACAAAAAAATACCAATCTTCATAGCCAAAAAACCTGTGATGAGATTGATCTTCATAGCCAAACAACCTGTGATGAGATTAATGCATCATTTTATTGGTAGACAGATTGAATCCCAAAGGATATGAAATTAAGGCTAATCTTATAAGGACCCCTACATCCATAGATTTTCCTTTCATCAACTGAATCATGGTTGGGCCTAGAAGATATTTGGAGTATGTGTATTAATATAAGAGAGGGAAAGCCGAGGAAGAACATGATGAGGGAGGGAAGGCCAAGGGAGAATTCTTCCTCCAAGCCTGCAATAATAGAAATAACGCATCAAAGTTTATAACCAATCACCATTTAAATTAATAAAATTATTTATATTTCTTAAATAAAAAAAAGTACACTCTTGAGAACTCCCCTTCCAAACCTACAATAACGCATTAAAGTTTATAACCAATCAAAATTTAAATAAATATAATTATTTATATTTTTTAAATAAAAAACTACAAACTATACATTACACTTTATCTATCATCAAAATATTTAAAAAAAAAAAAAAAATTGATATAAGGTCAACATGATACTCATGGTCATAGTGTCATGAAAGGACTCATAAGTGGGTGAAGGAAGCTAAAGTTAAATTGAATTGCATGGCGGGGGTTGGTTAAATTAGGATTAGCATTAAACCAATGAGAGATAAAGCAAGAAAAAATAGCGTTGAATGGAATTGGCTACGACACGGTTAAGTAATGAGATAATAGAATTGTTGTTAAACTAATAAAAAGACACCAATAAGCAAAGATGGATTAATGAGGAAAATTGTTAAAATTAATGAGTAAACAATGGGAAATTAGTTAATTAATTATAGGTAACATAGGTTATATTGGACGTTTTTGGGTTGACCCGGGTTCTACTTTAGGTTTCCAACAAAACCCTACAAACCATCAATCCTTCTCGACACCAGAAGGCAACACTGTGAACATAGTGCACAATGCAGTCTCACCTGAGATGGCTTATGGGTGACCGCAAGACCGAACTGTCTGAAATCTTGGAAGGGATACTTCTGTGGGGATGGGAGACAATATTTCTAACTCAAAACACATCATATTTACTATAATATTACAACAACACATCCTTATTTATCGTATCTACCACTCAGTAATCAAACACATTCATAAGGGTTTATTATCTAGTAATTATCATGTTTAATCTATTGTGAACTATTAATTCATTCGTCATAACTGAACAATCACAACAAATAAGATAAAAATTCCACACAAAGACACAAATTTACCATGGTTCACCCCCTGGGCTACATCCAAAAATATCTGGATTTCTTGGCTCTTTTATTACTCTACATCAAGGTTATATCATTGTGCGCATTACATTTGAGGGTGGAAAGATTGCAGTAAGCTTCACAACTCATGTTTTAGGACCTTACCCTCTATTACAATGCATATATATGTATGTTTGTCTCTATATCATCATATCTCTATCACCTTTCATACATATGTTATCACTCGATCAACGTTCTCTCCGTTGTCTCACAACACTATATTTATATTACAAAAATGAGTTAATTACCCATTACAAAAATGACCCAAACCCTAACTCACTAACCCTAGGTGGATTATATTTTTCCACTTTCTAACTCCTTGATCACGGCTAGTCCAAAATCCAACCACTAACACGCACTCCTTCTTTGGTCCATTCCCTAACTACCTTCATTAATTAACGCTCTTTTACCCAAAATGGCTTGTGTCAATTGGTCCCCAAAACTCACATTTGGCTCATCACGAGCCACTCACGTAGTGTGTGCCTCCTGCATTGACTTGTTGAGCTCCTGAAACCTGCTTGAAATTTCTTCATCTAGAGATTTTATCTGCGCACTCTTTTCTTCTATAGTCTCCACAGACTGCGCAGTAATTTATTCCTTTAATAGTTCCCCACTCTCCAATCCAACTTATTCAATTTGTCCCTTTTCTATGTCAATATCAGTGAGCACATGTTATACTCCTTTTTGTAGTGGTTCTAACTGAGCTTAACTTGACTTATTATCTTCTTGTATTGACTTCAACTCTTCCTACAAATTCTTCATCTCTTGTGCACTTTTCAGTGTGTTAGGTATTGTCATAGTTTTTTTCTTCTCCTTCAACTCTTGCATTGTAGTATTTATCCCTTCTTCTTTTTGATTCAACTCCTGAAGTTTTCCATCATCCTGAAGGTTTGTCCGTAACTGTGTGCTCTTATTATAAATCTCTGCGATTTCCTGGATTTAAATTGCAATGTTATATGTAGGACCTATATCCTCCTTGTCTCTTTGTGTTCTTACTTCTGGTGGAGTAGTAGGTACTAGGAGTTTTTTCAACTCTATAATATGGAATATGGATTCCTCCATAGATTGTGTTGTTTTCTTACTTGTATCCTTTGTAGTTATATTCTCTCCTTATGTGTTGTCAAAAATGGTTTTAAATACTTCTTCCACTTGCTTCTCTATCCTTTCAATGTTCTGCTTTCTTTCATCCCTCTTGAATCGCACTTGGTTAAGAGTAATCTCCAATGTTTTATTTGCTTCCTTGGCCAACTTTAAGCTTGTAGCATCTACATGGGACCTTGAATGGATTTCCTATGTGATACTTATATGTATTTTGTACAACACTTTAGTTGGCATATTGGTAGTGCCAAGTCCATATGATATATGTCCTTGAGTGATGTCAGCATTGTATCTTCATATACCTACAAAATCCTTTGGGTAATACACAAAATTTCATTCCCCATAGCTATGATTTGTACTCTCTGGTATTTTGCAACGGTTCTTTCCCAAGAAGTTTGTTGTTGTTGTGCCTGACCTTTTTGTTGTGATGTAGTAAGTTGCAATTGTTCCAATGCATATTTGACCTGTGTCAATTTCTTAACTATTTCCTCCGTCTGCTTCTCAGCATCATACCAAGCTTTCGTCGTGTGATCCTGCACTTTCTCTGCTATCAATTCTGAATCTTTCTCTGTAAGTGTAAGTTGAGGAATTTCCTTATGTTTCTTCATTTTCTTGCATTGTCCTATTGTCTGCAACACTATTATTTTCCTTGGCAGTGTCTCTGTCTGCAGGGTTTGAACTGGTATATCCAAATCTGGGAGAATTCCACCTCCTATTTCCTCCAACATAGGAATATCGATATCATTCTACGCTCCTCTATTTGGTTCTTCTGTGCGTTGTTGATGCCCAAAAGCGCAACATAAAATTCCATCCTACAAATGGGTTGCAATGCATATTACTTATATATATTTATTAATAATACTAAATAGGTGGGACCCCTGTTGATAAATAATAAGAGAAATGGCTCTCCTTGTTTCTATCATGATTAATTTATGAGAAAGATTTTAGAGTTTGAGAATAAGGATGGAAATACATAACTATTTCCATGTGCAATTAAGGGATGTTGGGTGTGTTTTCAATTTGATTTTAAAAAGGAGAAAATGTTTATTTTATTAGACATTTTAGTTTATTATTTCTACACATAGATTTTGATATATTATTCAAACTCGAAGTATCAGCCGCATGAAACTTATGGAACATTTGTTATATATATGGATGAATGATTATTATGCATAATTGTAATACTCCACTAGTAAGGAATGTAGGACATGTTATTTTGGGGGATAAGTATATAATGGGTACATAGTAACTATGAAATTCATGTGGAAGACTGATTTGAATTTGAGCTTGGAAATGATATGTGGAAATTGGATATTGATTGTTGAATTGTATGGTTATCCTCCATTAGCCATTGTTTTGATGCTAGGTAGTGTGACGATTGTATAATGGATTAGATCCATATATCAGCATTGAGCCCAATTTTGGTGTTAAAAATGTTTGTGGCAAGTAGCTAAAGTATGGTTAATATGAATATAGTTGGATGTGGTTGATGGAATTTAATGTGGAAAGAGGGGAAGAGACATTCATTTACTGCACATCATTCTTACCATACCTCAAAGCCACCACCTTCACTATTCTCCTCGCGATTGTTTTGGTTTCTTTAGTAAGTAACGCCTCCATTGTGATCGTCCTTGGCAGAAAAATAATTGTGCTATGTTAATTTCTTTAGCATTCTTCTTATACGTATGGTATTTTACCTCTTCATTCATGAATTTTTAGCTCTAGTCCAGATAAAATCATTTCATTGGCTCTTAAAGTTCACATGCATAATGTGTTTGTTTTCCAAAGTTTACAATGGATTGTTTGTGGGAATTTTTGGTCATGTAAGATAAATTTTGATTTGGGTTTCTTTTTGTTGGAATCTAAGTGTTTCAAATGAAATTATTATTTGACATTCTATTATATTTGAAGCAAATAGTCATATGGTTCCTATAGAAAAGGTGGTATTATGGTTGTTGGAAAATGCCTATGGGTGAATGTGTTTGGTTTCTCTCATTTCATATGACCAATTTTGAGGGTTTCCTCCGTAAAAGAAAAACAACATTTGGTTTTTGTGATTACTGTACTGTACCCTCATTGGATATCCCCACTTTTTAAGTTTTGTAGCCCTTTTGTATTATCCTTATCACTATTTAAAAAGTTATGGGGCTCTGTGTATTGTCTTGCAGTCACTTTGGGAAGTTTATGAAGAATTTTTTTGATCGGAAGGAAATGGTTTGGCTTTGCTTTTCAAGACCTATGCATATTTTTCTGCTTTAGGCCTTGTTTGTCTGCTTCATTCCTTGAGACCTATGCATATTTTTCTACTTCAGGCCTTGTTTTTCTCATCCAATATATGGCCAAGTAAAAAAATGCAAACCCATGTTTGAATTTTTGTTTATGGTCTCGACCCAACAATGGGAAGATTGATTAGACTCGCAAAATTGTGGCTCACTTGTCCTTTATCCATGAGGGAATTTTTTCGACATGAATTTGATGTGGGTTTGATGCTCACTAGGTTCGCAATGGGGTTTCGAACCCAATTGGTTTTTGTAGCTATTATTTGGGGTTGTAATGTAAATTCTATGTGATGCACAATTGAAATGTTTTACGATTATTTTCCTCTAATACTCTCATGCCGACTTGAGAAGTTATGGTTACGATTACGACTGAGTCAAATTTATTTTTCAACAATCTCATGCAGAATTATTTACGAGTTTAAATGATATCTATGTAAAAAGAAAAAAAATAATGAAACTTGCAAGTTTAATGATCCTGTAATTTTCCTTGAGGTTGGTAATGGGCAATTTAAAGAAAATGTTGTTGTATCATGGATATTGTATGCTAAATAGAAATGGTGTCTTCACAAACAAAATGTCATAGATTCTATGTGTTGAAGTTTAAAAAGAATGTTATGACCCAAACAAAAATTGGTAGGAATTTTGTCATATAGTTTTGAAATAATTGGCGTTATAAGCAACGAATATTCAAATGTTTTTGGGTAGATGTGTAACGTCCTCCTCGTTACGACAACCATTCTAATAACATGTGCAATTTTATTTTTTTGTGTAAGGTGTGTGCACGCGTGTAGAAGTAACAACACACCTGACTCTACGTCACCACTCGATGACCAACAAGATGCAACCACGATGTTCAGCACAAGAAGACTGAAGGCACACAACGAGTAACTGCAACAATATACGACCATAGGCATAAGGCGCACCACACAAACATTAAGACATACTGGGGGTTCACAATAAGAACATAGAGGGAAGAGTCCATGGTGTTAGGGTTACTACTTCTGCACCGGAAAGCAGGGCGTTTAGTCTTATGTCTTCTCGAAAGAAGATTAGGCAGGCTCCTGGCCGACTGCTCAGGCAGAAACTAATAACCCGACCTAGAACAAGATGCAAGCAAGACGAACACAACAAGACGACCCCGACATATCACAGTGACAACAGGAAATAAACGCCCCTAGACATAAGCCGTACAACTAGCAGCTGTAAGAAGAAAATGACACCAGGTGTTAAGTACAGTACAGTCACAGAAGGAAGAATCCAACAATAGAGTTTACTATTTCTGCACAGAAAAGCAGGGCTTTTAGTCTTATGTCTTCTC
>SNQJ01S0000351.1:225632-243715 GCA_010110895.2 Picea sitchensis | reverse complement strand
TATCTGTAAATATGGATATACAACCTTCACTTGCCAACTACCCTGTTGAAATTAGATTTTTCCTTAAATTTGGAACATGTCTTACCTCGTTCAACAACCATTGGTTTCCATTTCGTTGCTTTATTTTTACCTTTCCCATTCCAACAATTTTGCATGGTGCATCATCACCCAAATGAACCTGTCCAAAATCACCTTGAACATAATCTAGAAAATGTTTCCTATGGGGTGTGGCATGAAATGAATCTCCTAAATCTACTACCCAAGACTCAGAAATATTATCTACAGACATAATCAAAGCATCTTGTAACACATCACCTGTTACATTTGCTTCCTGATTTCTCTCATGTTGTCCATCTCTTTATTTCTTTGGAGCTCTGCAATCTTTATTCAGATGTCCTTTCTTCCCACAATTCCAACACTCTATCTTTCCAAGTCTAGATTTGGATCTGCCCTTCCTAGAATTCCCGTGGTTCCCTGAGCCCTTTCCTCTATCCTTTTGTATTCCCCTGTTCTCCATGTTCAACGCATTACCTGATGTCTCACCTGTGCTTTTCTGTCGCATTTCCTCACTAAGGATAACACCAACAACATCATCAAATTTTAAAGTTTTTGAACCAAAGACAGAGTTACTTACAACCATGACCAAGCCATTCCATCTTTCTGGCAATGAGCACAAGATTAGACGAGCCCTAACCTCATCATCAAAGTCCACTTTTACATAACTTAGTTGATTAGTAACCGTATTAAATTCATTTAAATGATGTGCAACAGACCCACCTTCCCACATCTTCATATTAAATAATCTCTTCATTAGAAATACCTTATTGGAAACCAAGGGTTTTTCATACAATTTGGCCAATGCGTCCATCAAACCCTTCATTGTCTTTTCTTTGGAAATATTTAAAGCCACCGACGCTGCCAGGCTCAGCCGTATCATTCCTAGAGCCTTTCTGTCAAGAATATCCTATTCTTCGTCCTTCATGGTCGTTGGCTTCTTTGCTACTCTGCCCAATGGTAGGAATAGATCCTTCTGATATAAATAATCTTCCATTTGCATCTTCCATAACTGGTTGTTTTGGTTGTTAAATTTCTTGACCCTAAACTTTCCATCTTTCGACATTGCTCCCACTCGAACCAGGAACCCTCTTTTCCTGCAAGTTACCTTTCGCTCTGATACCAGTTGTTATAAAAACAGGATCGTGGAGCAATAAAATAAAACAAATGTGGAAACAAAACACAAAATATACACAATACAATAGAGACACAGATTTACGTGGTTCACCCAGTGTGGGCTACGTCCACCAGAGAAATTGCCAGACCCTTCCTTTATTATTATCCAGCATATGAAGGGATACAACCTACAACAAATCTGCTATAACTTCCTCTTCTTTCTCTCACAATCTCTTATCTCAGAATACAATATTCACCATTAATCATAGCCGCAATACATTTCCCTCATAAAAGAGGGTTTCCTTCTAGGGAAAAAAAACCTTAACATAATCTCTACCGTTAGATCTGTGACCTTATAATGAATGGTCCATATTTACAATGAAATTACATTATACTTTTACAAGGCAATTTTTCCTTCGGGGATTTGCCCCCGTACCCCCATCGGGGGATGCTGCCCCCGAACCCCCACTTGCCCGCAGAGGGGGTACCCCCCCCTCTGCACTCCCTTGCATGGAAGAGTGTACATACTTCTGGGGTGTAAATACTTCATGGGGTATAAACATGGCTGAAACTAAAAGACCTCTGAATCAGGAAGATAATCAGGCTCCACAACCAACATGACCTTCCCTATTCAACCCGCGGGGGTGTCTTGCATGACACCCTCAAGCTGATCTGTGAGGGCCTACTAAATTAGGGTTATAGAAAAACCCTTGCTCTCTGCAACTATGAAACTTTCACTCTTCTTGTGCACTTTCTCCAGTACCTTAGACTTGACCTTAGATTCACCAATAGACCAAAATATTCTCACAAGATAGATATTCAATGAATGTGTGTGTTAGAATGAGAGACTCTTGATGTGTATTTATACTCTTCCATGTAACTACTTTTCAACCACTTTACCCTTAATTAATTTCTTGTTACACCTGTTTTACCCTTTTTCCTAATTTTAGGGTAATAATTGTTTTACCCTTTTTCCTAATTTTAGGGTCATAACTTTTTTACCTATTTTTTTCTTCTAATTTTAGGGTCATAACCGTTTTACCCCTTTTCTTAACTTTAGGGTCATAGTTGTTTTACCCCTTTTCCTCATTTTAGGGTCATAATTGTTTTACCCTTTTTCTTAATTTTAGGATCAACTTGTACTTTCTTGTTACAACCACTTTTCCTTTAATTAATGACTTTGTAATTGTTTAGGGTTTCTTAACCATTCTTTGGGGCTTCAAACTTCATGAGGCCATAAATCCTCAATCATGAGGAACCATGTGGCATACCTCCTATTGTTGGAAATGACATGATGAGAAGTATCCATCCACGATTATGTTACCTACATTTACACTGTCCTTCAAGTTCAAATTCCTCATACAACTTCGGGTTCCACAACCAAACCTTCGAGGCTTCTTGTAGTCTTCCTCAATTACACCCATATCTCAGACTTATTCTAGCATGGATGACACCAATCAACTTAACGACAATCTCAACCATACAAATGAAAACCAACTGTCCAATGATCAACCAACTATCCAACGATCTCGTCCACATCTCTGTGGCTTCCATACTTCTCCAAGGGTTGACTCAATCACATCTTTGGGTCTTCCGGAATTCTCCAAAGGTTGAGATCAATCTCCAAGGGTTGACATCAATGAAAACCAAATGTCCAACAAATTTCAAGTTTCTCAAATTCAAATTTTTGGTGACTCACTTATTGTAATATAATTGATGCACAAGGAAATAGTCCCAAGGAATTTCACCTTACAACCTTTGTTTGATGATGTATAGTTACTATTTGCAACTTTCACACATATCTATTTGTCACTCATATATAGGGACATGAATATGATAGAAAATGGACTATCAAAATCTAGATTAAGAATGACTCGAGGAACTTGGATTGTCTTAGAAATTTAAGATGGACACTCATCTCAATACACACATGAACCTCGTGGTTTAAATATTTTTATATTATTTTTGACTTTTGTATAAGTTAGAGGATGTATGCAGGAAAATATATTTTCATTGTTGTAMGTTCCATGGTCTTTTTTAATGAAAGGATACATAGATAAATTCCTTTTTACAATGTATAGTTTGTGCTTAAAGAGGCACACAAGATGAACACTTATGTCATTGGCTATGAGATTAATTTTGAATGCCTTTAGCATCTAATTTTGTAATTTTGTTTATATTAATAAAATTATAGTGATTTTTCCTTGGAAAAAAAACATTTTCTTATATTTATTAAATTTTTAAAGGTATTATGAAAATATTAACAAATTTTAAAAGGGGAGAAGTTTTCAATTATTTATTTTAATGATTTGATTGGATATTCAATTTTCTATTTTATAATGTCACCATGGTCATATCCCTTCTTTACTGTATATATGGATGATTGCTAGCCTCACCGATAACTGGTTGATCGACGTTTTGGTGCACACCCACTCAAAAGGGATTTCATTTTCTGAATTAAACGTGTCAGCCTCAGAGGAATTTTTCCAAATTTTCATCCATTCCACCAACCATTTGTGTTCCAAGTTGATATATCAACAATAGTTTTGAGTTCGAAAGAATCCATCCAACACTTTAATGGATCTAGTTCCTATATATGGACGAAGGACTTATTCCCCCTTATATTGTCATTCCAAATATGTGTTGAACCCCCATTGTATGGAACCCCTAAGATATCCGATTGAATTATGGGCATTGCTGCATAAACAAATTTCCATATCGGGGATCCATTTATGGTTGTAGGAAGCACACCCAAACATCTTTTTCTAGGTCTGGAAAAACATTTCTTGACTAAGACCTTTTTCCACGATTCATATTTCCTAGTAACCATTCTCCATAGGATCTTATCCCAAAGGGATAGGTTCATCAATACATGATCAATAATCCCTAAAAATCCATGCATTTTTGGGGCTCGCACTATGGACCAACTGATTAGATGAAACCTCTTATTATTGGATTTTCCACCTTGCCACACAAATTTTCAAATTCACTTGGCTATTTGTTACTAAACACATACTAGAGCCAATATAACTAAACATTGGAAGATAGGGAGAGAAAACAACACTGCTTTGATGAGTGCGATTCTCCTTGCTAGTTTTATCCAATGAGCTCCCCATTGCACAAAATTTGACTTGATTTTGTTTAATATTTGTTGGCATGGGTTAGAAGTAGCAGAATGAAGACAACTAGGCATTCCTAGATATTGGCTATTTGTTACTAAACACATACTAGAGCCAATATAACTAAACATTGGAAGATTGGAAGAGAAAATAACACTGCTTTGATGAGTGCGATTCTCCTTGCTGGGTTTGGCCAATGAGCTCCCCATTGCACAAAATTTGACTTGATTTTGTTTAATATTTGTTGGCATGGGATAGAAGTAGCAGAATGAAGACAACTAGGCATTCCTAGATATTGGCTATTTGTTACTAAACACATACTAGAGCCAATATAACTAAACATTGGAAGATAGGGAGAGAAAATAACACTGCTTTGATGAGTGCAATTCTCCTTGCCGAGTTTATCCAATGAGCTCCCCATTGCACAAAATTTGACTTGATTTTGTTTATTATTTGTTGGCATGGGTTAGAAGTAGCAGAATGAAGACAACTAGGCATTCCTAGATATGTAAAAGAATTACAATCAACCTTATAGGGAAAATGATAAATATTAAATAGAATTGCAAGGGCATTTTAACTTATATTCCAAGTGTATATTTGGATTTTGAGATGATTGATTAAACATCCATATTATTGAGTAAACAAATCCAAATTTTCTTTGAACCTTTTGGATATTGTGATTGAATATCCTCCCAAGAGAAGAATATCATCTGCAAACTGAGAGTGGTTTATGCTTTTCACTCATCTCACTATTGGAATTCCAGAAAATAAACCATTAGCTCGATCACATTCCAATTTCTCGCTTAAAAATTCCTCCATAATTATGTACTAGTGTAGATAGGGGCAACCTTGTCTCTATCCTCTACTTGAATTGAAAAACTAGTTGGGAAACCATTGACCAGAGGAGAGATCCAAGGATTACTAATACAAGAAGATATCCACCAAATGAAATCATCGTTGAATCCAAATTGTTGATGAACATCAAATATACAAGTGTCTATTTTCACATGAAACTCTATGTGACTACTTTCAGATTTAAAAATTGCTTCCTAGTGATCTAACAATAACACCCTAGTTGTTATCACTGAACAATTTTACAATGAAATTATTGACTGAAAATATATGCGGCAAAAACAACAAGATCATAGATGAATAATCAACACATGTATGAGACACAAATTTATGTTCTGTAACCTTGTTAATTTCAGAAATTATGAGGGAAAAACCATCCCTACCAACCAATACAAATCCACCAAACATATGAGGACAACATTCTCCTCTAATAACCATACAAATCAGAAAACCAAACCTCAACAAATCCATGGAAATATCTTATTCCCACAAAATTTTTGTAGACCACTTGTATGACTTGTTGACATCACTAGTACCTGTCGACATCAGCCTGTATAGACCTGCTCCTGCCCCAAAACAATTTGTATGGATGTACATGATTCACCTTCTTGCAACCTGCATACACATGCGATTCACCTTCATGTGAGATGTGTACATACACAATTCACCTTCTTGTGACCCACGTAGATACACAATTCACCTTCATGTGACCTACGTACAAGTACATAAAACTTGGCTTCCTTTGCACATGCGTCCTTCCTCTCTCCTAGGCTAGATTTTCCATCCTTACAAAATTTCCCTTTGTTGAAATCACCATGCTCCTTGGCACAAGTTAAGACTCACTTATGCTAACTCCATCATGTCTCCACACACACACACACTACAATATGAAATGTCACAATGAACTCTCTCCTTTATATACAATCCTTAGGGGTCATCATAGAAGCCCCTCCACAAGTCAACATCAAATTAGACTTTCTTGTGGGTGTGAAACCCCAACTCTAACCCAAAAATCCCATCACCAAACCCATGAAGCCCCAACTTCATTCCAAGGGGGTTTTCACCAAACAAAAAGTGTGATGTGGTGCCCATGATGATTCTCACATGCTCAACACCTAGGGCATGCGAGAATACCTACCCAGAGCTACAAAAATCAACACTCCCTCTTAGCGAGGGATGTATTCTCACCACACTCCAAAATCACCTGGAAGTAGCTTTATCTCCCATCTTGGGAGTAACTATGCTTTCCATATTGGAAGTAACTCTGCCTCCTAGAATAGATATACTACCACAACCGTTATTAAATCCACCTACTTGGTTGCTCTCTCTATCACCAAAGCAGATCTTGTTCTCTAGTCCTCTTGACTAGCTGCATCCTCAGTCATTGAAGAAAATATTGTCGTCCAATATGCCTCACTAGCTGCTCCTTCTATGACTGAAGAAAATCATACTCTCCTATCATCCTGACTGGCTACATCCTCTTTTATTATAGTAAAACTTGTTGAAACAATTGAATCCTCCATGGAGGTCACACAACTCCTAGAAGCCTCCTTCCTCTGAACCTCTTATCTGGCCTCCTCAACCCATGACACATGTTTTTCAGTCCTGGAATATGCCTCTCTCCCACTTGAACCCAAGGGGAAACTCCCTTTGAATGGTTGACTCTCGCACTGAGCCCACTGACTCCCACTGAGATCAGGCTCCTTCTGAGTCTGCATACTCCCACTGAAACTTGATTCTCTATGAGTCTATAAAATATTTGGAGGCATCTATTCCATCTAAACCTGCTGAACTCATCTGAAGTCTAATCTCCTCTGAATATTCCTCGGAGGATGCTCCTCCCTATTGGATCTTGAGGGATGACTCCCTATGAACTTTGGATCCCTCTAAGCTGACACTACTAGTGGGGCTACCTGCCTCATCACTGGTGGAGCTACCTGCTCCCTCTGAACCTATGATACTAGTTGGGCTACCCGCCTCAACACTAGTGGAGCGACCTGCTCCTCCTCATCTTTCTCTCTACTGCTACTAGTCATAACATGCATAGGATCTCCCCTCATCCTATATAGGTTTCTCTCCCTAAATACAAGAATTACTAAATATACAAAGCTAGATTGTCTGGGCACAAACAACACTTTCCCATCTCAAAATAATATTTGATATCCCTTCCTCTCAATATCTGAGACTGAGAGGACACTCCTCCTAAGTTCTGGAACCCATAACAAACTTAACACCCTCAACACCTCTCCTGACTCCAATTAGAACAATAATGTACTAGATCCTTGTACTGCATTCTTTTGTCTCGTACCAAGCTCCACACCCAAGTCTGAGCCAGTCTTTGTGAAAGTGTCAAATAATTCTCATGTACCTGTCATATGGCAAGATGCTCCGCTATCCACCAACCAAGTCCCCCTGCTGGAAATTGTACCTAAAATGGTGAAGACCAACAAGATCTCCCTTTGGAACTTGTCTGCAACCTCATCAACCTCTGCTGTTGATGCCTGCTGCCTTCTTCCATGTCAATTTTCACATGCATCTCTATGTGACTAATTTCATATCTGAAAATTGTACCTAAAACGATGAAGACCAACAAGATCTCCCTTTGGAACCTGTTTGCAACCTCATCAACCTCTGTTGTTGATGCCTGCTACCTTCTTCCATGTCAATTTTCACATGCAACTCTATGTGACTAATTTCAGATCTGAAAATTGTTTCCTTGTGATCTAACAATAACACCCTATCTATTACCACTGAACAATTTTACACCGAAATTATTGATTGAAAATATATGTAGCAGAAATAACAAGATCAAAGATGAATCATCAACACATATATGAGACACAAATTTGTGTTCTGTAACCTTGTTAATTTTAGAAATTATGAGGGAAAAGATATCCCTCCCAACCAATACAAATCCACCAAAAATATGAGGACAACCTTGTCCTCCAATAACTAGACAAATTAGAAAACCAAACCTCAACAAATCCCTAGAAATATTTTCTTCCTACAAATCAGTTGCAGACCACCTATACAACATGTTGATGTCACCTGTACTTGCTGACGTAATCCTGTACGGACTTGCTCATGCCTTGAAAAAATATGTATGGATGTACATAATTCACCTTCTTGCAACCTACATACATACTTGATTCACCTTCCCATGACCTACGTACATACATGATTCACCGCCTTGTGAACTGCATACAAACGTGATTCACCTTCCTGTGACCTGGGAACAAGTACATAAAACTTGGCTTCCTTCGCATGTGCATCCTTCCTCTCTCCTAGGCTAAATTTTCTATCCTTGCTTCCTTTGCTGAAATCACCATGCTCCTTGGCACAAGTGCAGACTCACTTATGCCAACTCCATCATGTCTCTATACACACACACACTACAATATGAAATGTCACAATGACCTCTCTCCTTTATATACAATCCTTAGGGGTCATCATAGAAGCCCCTCCACAAGTCAACATCAAATTAGAATGTCTTGTGGGTGTGAATCCCTAACACAAACCCATGAAGCATATCACCAAACCCATGAAGCCCTAGCTTCATTCCAAGGGGGTTTCACCAAACCAAAAGTGTGATGTGGTGCCCACAATGATTCACACATGCCCAACACCTAGGGCACGTAAGAATACCTACCTGAAGTTACAAAAATGATCAAAAAGAGCGTCTAGCCCAATCAAATGCATTGGCCATGTAAACATTGACTATCATTCCTTTGTCTCCTTTAGTTTTGCTCTTATGTATTGCTTCCTATACTAGAATTATTATCTGTGATTTTCCTTTTCACCATAAAGTCACCTTGATTCACTGATATAATTTTAGGGAGAAAAATTATGAGCCTAGCTACTATAATTTTTGTTATTATTTTGTATGAAGCATTGCACAAAGATATTAGTATGAACATGGAAAAAGACACTTGATTTTATTCTTTAGGTATGAGGGCTAGAAATTTCGAATTCATGCCTCCTCCCATTTTGAAATAATTTTGAACATATTGTATCATTCCACTAAATTGTATTTGATAGTGATCCAATAGAACCTATAAAAATGGATAGCAAAAGCCAACTGGCCTAGGGTATTTATGAGTACTTCAAAGATTGCTCATACATTTAGTGCTCTCACTGATTTGTATAATGTGACATAGATCCACATTTGTACTTGGTCGTGGCTATGGTTTCACTTGTGACATGGATCCATAGTGTACTATGATTAGTTTCTATTACCGAGCATGGGTATGCTTGCCTCAAGGATTTTATTATTATGCCTGATTGATGATGTTTTATTTCTAGGTTCCTTCGCTCAAAGCTCTGTGGTTTTGTTCGTAAATTATTCCTGCCATCGAACACCTCTTTTAACCTCACACTTTACAGGGCATATGTTATACAATTATTTTCCACTTGATCACTTGATGGGCATCATCCAGGGGTCAATAGTATGAACCACTGGATTATATCATTTTCCCCTGAGTCTACAATACTTTGATGCATGGTTAATGGTTTCCCATTTACATCCTGTGACCAAGAATTGTTGTTTTCTCTCTGTCCTCTTGCAAGGAGCGACCGGTCACTCCCTGCAAGAATGCAGGGCATGACTAGGTCTATTACACCCTTTTTAGGATTGGTTTTGTGGGATGACATTCAATCATGGATTCTCCATGGTTCGACCTCGAGAAGTTTTCATATTGGGCATGGAAATCTTATCCAAATTTCCCTTTGATATTATCTCTACTATCCTATAAATAATGAGGGTCTCTCAATGTGGGAAAAGGGGGAGGAAAAGAGAAAATAAGCATATGCTAGCAGATTAATCACAGAGCTTGGGAAAGGAATTTGGTTAGAGATTCATTAGGCTATCAAATTGTAAGTTGTAAATTGCTTCCATTTGATTAATAGAAGATGCACATGACTTTCCCTCTTATTTGATTGTACATGATTGTCATAATCTTTGGAAACAATCAAGATGTTCATGCTATATCATTAGATCTATAATTAATATATACATGATATATTTGATCTTGTGAAAGGAGTTTTCTTGTATATTCATGTGTGCAGATTCACATTGACAAGAGTGAAGGAAATCCTCGACAAATCAGACAACAAAGGAGTGTGTAGGGACAATCATCAGGTGACTGGGTAAGCTCCTTTATTCCCTTCACTTATAGATTATTTTTGTGTATGATTTAGATCTAGGAAGGTCCTAGTTTTGTATCTCTATTTTGTTTTAGGTATAGGGAGAGCCTAAGGGAGGTAACTCCTACAGGGTGAAAATATAATACAACACCATTGATGGATTGTGTTTTGACTATTGTGTTGTACCTATTTTTCCATTGACTTTAAAAAAAAAAAATGATGCAATTGATCCTTTTTTCCCAAGTTCCTTGCTTTGCTTCTACATTTATGGGATATTTTTTGGAAAAATGACCATATTCACGATATTGCTTACATTTGAAAGGGAGTTGTTCATAATCCACTACTTGGTTATGATTCCAATTGTCAAGGACCAATTGCACCACTTTTGGTAAACCTTTCTCCAAGTCTACATCTACACAAATCCACGCACATGCCATCATTCCATTCTTAGGTTTTGCCTTGTCTATGTAGGTCCCTAAAGTATTCACAATAAACTTTAGTACTTCATCATTCCAACAATGAAATGATAGATGCAACAATCTAACCTAGATTGGAACAACCAACAATGTTGTCATTTTTAGGGTTGAAGTCCAGTGTCCATCTGTTCAAATACAACCCTTTGGTTCCATAAGAATACGACCCATTTTGAAATATAAAGTCCCTATCCTCCTTGTTTTTGAAGTAAAATGTATAGAATCCTCTTCCACAAAAATAATGCGAGAGATTTCGTTTGATGAGTCCCACCCAACTCTTTTGTATCCAGTTTTCCATGGCTTTTGGGGAGTGCAAAACCCTGTAAACTAGCCAATAAGGGCTCTCTTTGCAAGACTCAAATCCATACGCCTTGCATTCGTTGTTGGCATCTGAACTTTCAAATTTTTTTCCATCCTCTTGACAAAGAGTGTTGACGCACTTTTGGTAAACTTTCTCAATGAAGAGACCAGTGCCCTGAACGCATATTATTTTTATGGAGAGAATCCCCCCTCGAAACTATGCTCTTTATAACAACCTTTGATTTCTACAATGCTCTAGGGTTTTCTTTCTCCTACTCTCATATTGCCTCTTCGAAATGTTAATGTAAAAAATGTATGTAGTTGAAAGAGAAAATCTAAAGTAATTATGAAACACTTTAAATTTGTAATAATGTATTATTTATTCATTAAATCTAAATCTAAATTTACTAATGGATACAATAGATTTATTGCCAAAGTGTACTCTTAAAAAACAAATTTTAGAAACGAAAATACTAAACTTTGGACCACATAGTAACCTATTATCTATCCCGCATTTCTTGGTTCCTTAGTAAACCTCTCAAGCATTTAAACACATTTATAATCATAAGTGGCATTGGGGATCTGTGCATTGGAAATTTGATAATAGATATTGCTATGATTTTCTTATTCATTGTACAAAAATTTCTTAGTATCATAACAAAAGTGGACCTTGACTACGAGAGATGGTGCTACATGCATTTTCTTAATATATGAGGGAAGCTAACAACTTAAACCATAATTAGCACATGGTATCAGAAATTTCAGAAGGAATATCTATCAAATAGAGAATGCAAGATAAAAAACATGTAATTATTTGTGCTATAAGAGAAAACAATTTAATGATCTACCATCCCATTACTGGAAATTTATGTTTGTCAACATAGTAACCGAAACTTCTCTATAAAACCTTGGCAATCCAAATCCATGCAGAACAGTTAGATCCTTGTGGTGAACGACTGGATGAAAAGGAAGAATAAGCATTGGAAAGGGCTTTCTATTGTTTTTGGGACAGAGAATCCCCTTTAACCATTAATACAAAATCAATAGAAACAAAATCTAATGCCATTTTAGCCACAGTCGGCGATGGAATTAGGGTTTGGAGCTTCGAGTCAAGCTTGATCAAGGTTTATGTAGTGAGCAAATAAAAACTGAAAGAAAATTTCTTTCGTAACATGCAGAGAACAAAGATTGTCTGTACAAATGGCCTTACATCCTATCAATTTGAGCAGCTTGAATCCCTTGCTACGATTGGAATGAACATTGCCAGAATTAACATGTGCCATGGTATGAGAGAATGACACTGCAATGTCATTATAAGTGCCAGGAAACTTAATGACGACAAGGGATTTGTAGTCGCTATTATGATGGGTACTAAAGGGGTAAAGATTCATATGGGTGACCTTGGAGGTGCCTCTTCTATTGAGGCCAAGGTTCTTATTTGATCCTTCTATTCAATGTTCCAAATGTGCTTCTTGGTCATTTGAGGGTTGTTTGTTATTCAAAATGTGTAATGAACCATAAACTTAATGGAACCAAATCTGCTTTAGATATTGGTATTGGTACATATATGATATATATATCAAATATTGGTACATTACTTGTATTAAATCATATTGGCTTGAGATAACTCTAGTTTTAATCAATCATCCACTGGATTGACTTGATTAATTACACATAATCAATAAATCAATTAATTACACATAATCAATAAATCAATAAGAGTATACTCAGAGGATTGGTATTGGTATTTATTATAGGCGGAGGATTGGTATTGGTATTTATTGTTGAATATTTTTGTTTTTTAATTTTTAAAACTATTTTATGTTTCGCAATTTAAGCAAAATAATTAATAATTCAGATTTATGAAAATTTCCATATGATAAGTGATTTTCCAAATAAAATATGATTTCCTCGAGTACCTAATGCCAAAGTGGAAATTTAATGTCGAAACACTATAAACAAGTGTTGCATGGTAGCGTAGTCCCTGCTAGGTTGGAATGGGAATAAATGCAGTGTTATAGCTAGACCGAGCATAGAAATGTGGGAATAATATTGAAGTACATGTGGTATCCATCCAGAGGATGACTTGTGGCAGTGTGTCACAGGCCAACGACAAGACATTTGGCTTGTAGATGACCCCCAAGGTTAATATGCGAATGAGGCAGTTTTTTCCTGGGGTGTGTATAGTTCAAACATGGGACTTAGAAATTTTTTGTCTCAATGAATTGCAATAAAGGTTCCTGGAAAAGAGGACCAGGAAGTATACACATTAAACATTCAAATATAAGAAATACAATTTCCTGACATCCAACATAGTTGAAGAAAATATTTTATAGCATTTCCGAATTAGTTTTCTTTGAAATCGATCAAAAATTAATAATGCCTTGCAACAAAGGTTCCTGGAAAAAAGGACCAGGAATCACACACATTAAACATTCAAATATAATAAACACAATTTCCTGACATCCAACATAGTTGAAGCGAAAAAAAAATTGCATTCTCGAATTAGTTTTCTTTGAAGTCTATCAAAAATTAATAATGTTTGTTACATATTTCTGGAAATTTAAATACGTTTGTCATATAGACAGGGATTGGGGTTCCTTTGAACCATAAAATAAATAAGTACAAGAAATAGGACTGTAGAAAAAAGAAGTGTGTGACGATAGAGAGGAAGACCTGAAAAGAAGAAATTGGAAGTTATGAGTTTTTGGTTAGAGATTTCTATTTAAAGAGGTATAATAAATGGATTGATAAAGAAAACAAGATGTGATCGGTATAGACTTACTATGAAGTCAATGCGTTTTTGTTGCTGTCATCGACGACCACTGGAATTGTGTCAACCGATTGTTTCCCTTCGTTGATGAGCTTGTCCATTCTCCGTTGGAACCATTCTTCAATGTAGCTTCTCATGGGGGCCACGTTGATTTCATCCCGGATTTCTATGTCAAAAATCTAGTTTTCTAATTTCCTTAGATACATAGAAATACTATGCATAGCCTGTTCAATTTCTTCATTGTCTGTCGAATAGTCTAGTAGCCAGTTCTCGACCTCATATACACCATATTCAAGGATGTCGTAAAACTTTTCTAAAGACAACCCCTTTAAAATATCAAGTTTTTCATCGAAGGATTATTTGGTCAAGGACAAGGATTTGAGGATTAAGTTTGGGTCTTGAACCTCATTGGTACTTTCGACTAAGTCTATTTGGGTCAAGTTTCTGAATAATTCTTCTTTTTCTGATATGGCTTGTTCACATGATTCGACAATGAACTACAGGTTCTTAACTTTCTTTTGTCAACATTCTTTTAATTGTTTTATCCGCTTTGGGGAGGGGAGAACCTCTTGTCTTCTTTGCATATCTGAGTTGTTGATGGCATGGTTGGAAAAAGGAGTCACCATCTGTTCATAGAAATGTTGTTCATTTTTTAAATTCGTCTGCAAATGTCGGTGCAAATCATTTGCCCTCTTTCGAAAGGAAGCTATATTTTGTGATGTTTCCTAGGCTTCAATAATTAGTTGCATTCTTTTCTTGATGTTCTTATCTACAACAAATCTACACGATGCGAGGAGGCTAGAGGATCCTTTTAACTTGGCTGCAGGGGTAGCAGGAATAGTTTTTTCTAAAGGATTGGAAAACTTTGGGGGTAGCAATGAAAGCCTCCTCCAATTCCTTGACTCAATTGTTTAGTCTGGCATTCTCCACTTCAATTCCTCCAATGGAATCATTAAGAGAATCACCGGTTACGCAGTGAAATCAAGAGATTTGGGATGACCACATTTTCCTAAAGTTAATCTCTGTACGAGATTTGCCTTTCTTATTTGTTGCATCTCTCTTTTCAATGATTAAATTTTTAGATTGGTTGTAAAAAACAATGCTCTGGAATACAAAGGATTCATCTTCATTAAAAATGTTGGTCTCAACTATTTCCATTATGGAACTATGATGCATCACATCCATGGACATGTGAACTTTGTGCATGTGCTCAATTTCAGTTTCAAGCTGCATGTGCTCACTTTCAATTTTGGGTTCTTTCACCTGCCCAACAATGTTTTTTCTCTTCTTCGTCTAGGGAAGCTTGTGAGAACTATCAATTTTTGCGCGAGGAGGGTTCTTATATCCTCCTCTGTTTGAAGATTTCTGGGTTACTTTCTTACTAGGGTGGGCCGTTGAAATGATGCTCCGTGATGTTGTGCTCTTGGGAGTGCTGGTCAGGGGCTAGACACTCTTCTCACTAGATACTTTTCCCTTTTATTTGTACAATTCAGTCGCTCTTTGCAATGTCTCTATGTCGCAATCGTCAGAAGCAGGAGTGTTTTCGTCGTTGTCTCTATCTTCGGCCAGGTGTCTATGGATAAAAGAGATTCTAAAGCCAACTAATAGTAAATGTTCTTGAAAAATACCATTAGGGTCAAACCCTTTTAGCCTTTCAACATATGTTAGGTTCAATTTCTTGAAATGGTCTGCAAATTCGTCAATCTTGATGACGTTTCTACACACGAAGACCCCAACTTTCCAGGGTAGAGGAAGGAACTGTTTTTTTTCTCTTGTCATGGAAAAAATGCAACCAATGGTTGTATTGCCTTGCTATTTCTATAACAAACATCTTGTCTATGATGTGGCATGGAAGGAAATCAAGATTTTCCTTGGAGCCAAAGACCATTAGTACACTATAATTTTCCTTTTGTTAAAGTGTCCCCTTTCTATCCAAAAACTTGGTTGCCTGGCCAGACATCCGGGGAGCATCCTTTCCTAACAATAAATATTTGAAAGTTCAGACAAAGTCATTAAAAACCTCATAAAAACAATGGGAGGCCTTGTGCCTCCACAAGGCCTGGTACCAAAATGTTACTGGGTCAAATTCATAGTTTATTTTCTTGGACAAAGACAGTTTTGGAAACGAACAACAATGCACTATCGCGAAAATCAAGTAGGATGACATATAAAATTTATTCTATTCTTTGAATTGTGACAGATAGGAACAAATTTCAATGGAAATTAGCTTCCCCCAATCGAAAATGAATTGTTCCTTGACTATGAAGTAGAAAATATAAATAACTATACAGGAAATGCTTGTCGTGGATTCTTGTCTTGTTATTCTTGTAAACAACCAAGTAATTTCCCGGAATGGATTTCTAAGGGAAATGATTTGCAACTTTGTGATATCTTCAAGAACTGCTATCGGGTCTTCGATGAACTCGGGTAAGAGGTCCAAACCTTTATCATTTTTTTCTAGGAACTGCTTGCAGTCTTGTCCTCTAAAGGTCAAGGCTGGCTTCGACAATCTTAACATCTTGCGGAAGACCCGAGGTGACAAAGAAACATGAGAATGGTTGCACAATGGAATAATTCTTTAGCTTGAAATATATTTTTCGGTGCACCAAGAGACCACCTCCTTACAATCAAAAACCTCAGGGACACAATCTGCATGAGCGATTCTAGAGGTCCAAATCACTTCGTTCTGGGCGGAATAGGATGAATAGTAAGAGTATGTCCTGGACCACTGGAAGTTCCGGTCCTCACGTCCGAAGATATTCACTGTATCGCCACAGAACTGTTGTTAAGTTGCTACCATAAGTTTACAAGGACGTTTGTTTGCTCCAGACGATCTCTGAAATGAAGAGTTGGAAGGGATAATACAACCTTGCAAAAATATTAGTCCAAATGCATGTGAATGGGAAATATCCTTGAGACTTTCGCTCATTAATGACAATTTCGACGGCTATTGTATGATGCATTGTTAGCATTAAAGACTAGTAATTGCATACATAGAAGTGCGAACATGGAATATACGGGAATGAGCAATTAAGGATTGGATATTTCCTAAACGGGCCAATGTGACAACCCGTTTTTGAGATGAACAATCAGAAGGGATAATATAACTCTCCACAGATCTTGGTTTAATGCATATTAATGGAATATCTCCTTGAGCGTTTCTCTCATTAATGAAAATGTTGACGGTTCTTGCATGGTGAGATGTTAGCATGAAAGGTTACTAATTGCATATAAAGAAAGAAGTACGAAGGTCGGGGGGATGGGAAAGAGAAATTAAGGAGTGTCTAATTATCGAAAGCAGTCGAGCGGGCTTCAAAATAGGGTTCCAAGGTACAATTGTTGGAGCTGAGGGCCCGAGGGTCAAATTGTATGTCTCATAATTTTTTGAGTGCGAAACACATGACACAAAAGAGGGCATGATGGGACAGTTCAGAGGGAAATTTGTATATCGCGGAATTCCGGGTAATGTTTGTAGGACACAGAACAATGGAAGTGCAAACGTGATCTCGCCTATCTGGGAACCCGTAATCGAAAAAGTGGCTCAAGTATGGAATAGAGAAACGACTGGGTGGATTTGTTTTCGCTAATATATTGAAACTTGTAATATATATCCCATTGCGTGGCAAGATATTTTCTGCATGTCTCTGGGTAGAAAAGAGAAAATAAGAAAAGATAAATTAATTTAAATTCGAGGAGTTGAGCTTCATTCAAATTTCACTGTCTCGTCGACGCTTTTACTTTTTAATGACGTTTTGTATGGTTGTTTCATGGTGAAATGTTAGCATTAAACCTTGATCGAGCACAGTAAACATTGACTAAGAATTTAAGATTTCGTGAACCCGCCAACCCAAGGAACTGTGAAAGAGATTCCATGAAATGAGAAAGTATGGAAAGCGGTTGGACAATCTTTAGAATTAGGGTGACAATGGTTCCCCAGGAGACGTGACTTCCCGAGGGTCAAATTGTATGTCTCTAAACTTGAGTGAAAAATGTGTACCATGGAAGAGGGGATGATATGGGACTCCGAAGGTCAATTTGTATATGGTAGAAATGTGGGAGATCTCCTCGAGCGTTTCACTCATTAATGACATGTTTAAGGTTCATGCATGACGAAGCTTTCCAATTGCATATTCAGAGAAAAGTAGGAAGGTGGCGGGGACATGGAACAATAATTAAGGAATGGTTAATTATTGAAAGCGGTTGGTGATGCTTAGAAATAGGGCTAGAAGATACAACCAACAGAGGTGAGGTCCC
>SNQJ01S0000351.1:202260-218020 GCA_010110895.2 Picea sitchensis | reverse complement strand
GTCAAGTCATGTGATAAAGTTACTTTTTGGATACGACAACAATTTAATGAATCATTTGATGGAATTTTGGGATACCTCTCTATGAATTGTTAAAAGTTATTTTTACACAGTCCTATCATGTTTCGTAAAGTAAACTATTAAAAGGTATTTTTTATACAATTAAGTAGGTGATAAAGTTACTTTTTGGTACCACAATCATTTGGGATCTGATGCCTATCTATAATTTATGTTTTTATACAGTCCAATCCTATCATAAAGTAACTTTTTGGACATGTAAGGAATCCTTCATAGTTTTTAATGGGAAGCTTCCGGTATTCACATCTATAGAGTAATTATTAGTCTTGTTAATATATATAAATAGTAAATCAACTTTTTTGATTTTAATTTTATGTTATAAAATTTTTAATGATTTTTTAAAATTAAAAATAAGTTTTAAAATTTTAGAATTTATTTTATTTTATTTTTTAATTAGTTAAAAAGATTATTAATAAGATATAATTTTTTGAAAGTGTAATTTTATTTTTAAAATACCAAAAATAAAATTAAAAATATTTAATATGAAATTTATAAAAATACCATGCGATAATTTTAACATATTAATGTTGGCTTTTTTTACTAAAAATAAAAAATAGATTATTTTCCCTTCTCAAGGCATCATTTGATTTTGATGTGATTACACCTATTTTTATTTTAATATTTTACGAGGAAAAGTACTTATTATCTTGACCAACATGATAACTTTTGTATATTTTTATGATTTTTTATTTATTTTCTCAATTTTTATATTTAACCTAGTGTTTATTTACTTTTCTAGATTTTATATTTAATAGGATTAACCACTTTGTAGTATATTCATTTATTTATTTAATCATTCGAAATAATTCACCTTAAATAGTATATACAAAGTATAATAAAAATTGCAATTAAATCAACTTAAAAAATTGTTAATTAATCTTAATAAAAATTAAATTATATTTTTTTTCATTATTTCATTCATATAAAAATATTTCAACAATTTTAATTTTTTATATTATAAATTTTATATAATATTTAATATTTTTTAATAATAAAATTAATATTTTTTGATAAGATAAAGCATAGTGAATTGTTAAATTTTATGTTTTAATGTTGGTGATTTTAGAAAAAGAAAATAAAATCAAACTTAAATTTGTATGAGGTTTCCATATGCTTTTTGTTGTGCATATGGTCTTATGGAATAAAACACATTTCAAGTAAGAGATGCCATTACAATGGTCAAAAAAGAAAATATTATTTCCTATCTAGTGAAAATTGAATTCTATTAATAGTTGACATGATTGAAAATAGGGTTTAACTCTCCTCTACAAAGTTTAGACAATTGAGTTTTGGTTTCGATTTGAGAGTTTAAATTGGATGAAAAGTTATCTAATGACTTTGCATTTATGCTTAATAGTAGACAACAAAATGGTGTTAGATTTGTGAGGGTAATTTCTTTGTTTTATGGAAAAGAAATTGGGTAATATATATTTATAATCAATCCTTAGATACTTGTGAGTTTTTATAGATAGATCTAAATAGTAAATTTCAGAGAGTATGATAAACACATCATGAATCATATTTTTAATTATAATAATAATATAATAATCTAATTTTAAGGCCACGACTAAGTTAGACATCAAATTGGTGTATGAGACTCCCTTGTTTGTGGGACAAGGGACCCCCTCCGCGCAACGATTTGACTGCTAAAGTCTATGGAGGTTTACATACCCTACCCCCCTCTGGATTTGAACTTGTGACCTCTTAGGAGGAAACAGATGTTCTTAACTATTAGGCCCACTCAAGCTGTACCAAATAACATTGATAGGACAATGTACCAAATAATGTCTTTTCACATTATAATGAGTGGTCAATATTTATTTCAATGCTAAGAAGAAGTCATGTGGTGGTAAGTGAGGAAAGTAAAACATATCCAAAGATGAGTAATTTATTGAATAATAATGGGTTTGAATATGTGAAAGGTAACTACTCTATTGGTTAATGGATCGAACTTTGGAAGATTAAAAATGGTACTAGAATGCATGGTGGATTTGATATGGGTTGGATGTGAGGGGATATTTAGGCTGTTAGAAAACCTAGTTAACCTTTTACATAATATAGGCATATTTTACTTAAGATAAGCTACATTAGACGATATCACTACTATTTGGAGGTAGGACTGGTAGTTTGCTACTCTACTTGGATGAAGGGGAAGAGACGAGGAGTGGTGTATATTTATTTCAACGCTAAGAAGAAGTCACGCAAGGATAAAAGATAAAGAATATGAATTATTATGGTTGAAAAATCCAGCAAGAGAAATAAATACACCCTCAGACTTGGTTACATGGTTCTCAGTGAAGTTGATAGGATAGTTGAAAATATATGGCAGTGGAAACATATTTGGAAGTATAAATGCCCTATGAAAGCTCAATTTTTTTATGTGGCTTGATACTATAAACAAGGTCCCCACATGGGATGTTTCTAGAAGAGGAACAAATCATGGGTCAAGTCGATGCTCACTATGCAAGGTTCAAGAGGAAAAAATATGTCATCTTTTGATTTCTTGTGAATATTCACAACATGTTTGGAAAGAGATAGGTGAGCTCATAATCTTTAGAGATAATTGGAGAGGAGCCTATATAGAAGAATCCTTAAGATTCCTAGTCACAAACAGAACACTAAAAATATTCAAAGCTCTTCCCTTGATTGTGGCTTGGGGCATTTGGATAGCCTAGAATACTTGTTTATTTGAGGACTCACATGTTCATATGCTTAAATGTGTTATTTAGAGTAAATCTATATTGGTCAGTTTCCTAGTTGATTCAAAAGAGAAATTTGTGCTCGATAGGTTGTAGCTGAGTAGATTGATAGGTCAAGAGCATGGACATACTTTGATAGGGCCTACCAAGGATATTTATCTTCCTGTAGATCTAGAGGTGTAATTTATTTGAATGATACTCATATATTCAAGTTCAAGGCTAGACTTGGTAGATGTACAAACAACTATGTTGAACATATGGCTCTCAATTTATTTTTAACTTTCTATGCTGGAAAGGAATATCTAAATTTCATTTTTTTTGTGTGATTTTATGGTAGTGATTCATTGGATGCAAGGAATCAATAGTTTGGAAAACTATTGGTTAAGGACCATTTTTTAGGAGTTACAAGTGATCAAATCTACTTTTGACGACATTTACAAGAAATGAATGAAGAAGTTGATAATCTCTCAAAGGTGGGTCTCCAACTGGCTCCAAGTACTTGGAATATTCAAGAGATCACGAATGACTTGCCTACTGGACATTTCCCTCCATATTTCATATGATCAATTCTTATGAATGAAGAAGTTGATAATCTCTCAAAAGTGAATCTCCAACTAACTCTAAGTACTTGGAATATTCAAGAGATCAAGGATGACTTGCCTACTAGACATTTCCCTCCATATTTCATATGATCAATTCTTATGTCCTTTTGGATTTACATTCAATAATATATATTTTCTGTCAATTATGTAATGTTGCATGCTTGTTTAAATATTAAAAGGTTAAAGTGTTTGATTTCCTTATGTTATGGACAAGGGACTTTTGAAACCATTCAATGGAAGTATAATGATATAAAAATATAGATCTATTTTGGTTTTTTGAAGAGGATAAAGTATTCTATTATTCCTTATGAATTTGATGATGGTATAAATGCTTGAATACATATACATAACTTATGAATAAAATTAATTATTTTTTTAAAGAAAATCAAAATTAAAATTAAATCATTTTTAATTATTAAAAAGAAAGATAAAAAAAATAAATTTATAGTCTCAATATCAATATAGTGTATGTCTTTCTGTAAAACAATTTTTTTTTTTATAAAATTTTTGAGTAAGAAATACTATCATGTATGAAATTTTTTTTATGTACATTTTATAAGAATGTGCATTGTACCTTTTCCTAAATGCCCTAAGCATTCATTTGTTAAATGCATTTTTTTTTATCATCTTAAATAATAATAAAAAAATACAAAGAATTGTAACAAATCTTAACAAATTTCAAAAATGAATCCCAATTTGCTGTAACAAATTTCAAAGTTGAATCCTAATAATGAATAGTTTACTGAATAATAATAATGAATTAGATGAATAGTTTACTTGATAATAATAAGTTTAGATATATAGTTTATTAAATAATAATGAATTTGAATATATATGATTTTTTTTAAAAATAATATGATATATGAGTTTGATTATTAATATGATAATGCTTTGTCTTAACCATTAATTATTAAAATTACAAAACACAAAA
The DNA here is from genome assembly GCA_010110895.2 of Picea sitchensis. Lineage (NCBI taxonomy): Eukaryota > Viridiplantae > Streptophyta > Pinopsida > Pinales > Pinaceae > Picea > Picea sitchensis. Next base: position 213,713 of record SNQJ01S0000351.1, on the reverse strand, counting down.
ACTTAACGGAAGCCTCCTAATGATAGAGTGTCTTTCTTTGTTTGCGAACTACTTATATTCTTGTTTCTAAATTAATAATCTAATAACTTGTTTTTAAGTCATAGTAAAAAAAAAATTAAGTACAGATCTCAATTATGAAAATGATTTATAAGTACAATCTATAATACAATAAAAATAAAAAGTATATAATATGACATTCTTCATGTAAATATTTTTCATTTAAATTAATTATGTTTGTACTTATTTTTTTGAAATATATAAATAATAATAAACTATGTTTGTACTTAATTTTTTCAAATATATAAATAATTTTCACTTAAATAAATTGGTGTTTGTATTTAATTTTTTTAAATATATTAAAATGTTTTAGTCTAAACGTTATATGAAATGGTTTTTTTTTCGACTATATTTTTCTAGGACATTTGCAAGAAATTTTGCGAGAAATTGTTATATTCATAGATTTGAGGGATTATTTCTGTATAATCCAAGTGCCCCAGGGGTTTTTCAACAGGTTGAATCCATTTCTACATTCAAAAATGGTTTTTAATTAACAAAATGGATTTTAAACAACAAAAAATAGTCATTTCGTACAATTTTTTTGTTTTAATATTCAAAAATAAATAATTAACTAAATAATAATAAATTTTAAATATATAAATTCTTTTAATATTAATATTTTATATAAATTCTAATCGTTATGAGGTTGAAAGAAGCACAACATGAGAATTGGTGCCAATCCCCAGTGGCTAGGGTTTACCCTAACCATCACCATCGATCCAAGCCTTTGCTCAACTTGTTCATCGATCTGTTTCATGTTGGAATCATTTGTGGGAGCCATCGTTTCAATATTGTTAATCATAGCTTGAACCAATGTTTTGCTCAACCTATTCACCAATTTTTTTCATGTTGGAATTGTCTGTGGGAGTTGTTGTTTTAGTAGTGGGACTTGTACCCTGAGACAAACGTTGCGAACAACAAAGGAAATTAAGGGTGAGGGGTTTTGGTGAAGCTAGCTACTACTAAAACCAAACTATTCAATACGGGGGACACTAACAACCCATAACTGGATTCCTTTTTCTCTCTTTTTCTCTATGGTTTGGTCGTTGAACCCCCCCAAGTTGAATCAACCTCATCAAAGGAGATTTGCAAAAAATATGGAAGCCATTCCTTGGTTGGATCTCTCATATTTGGAATTAAGAAGGAAAGTCCGCATATTGTATGAACATGCTATGATAGGAAAGTTTATAGGTCTTTGGTCAAACCCAAAAGTTGTGGAAACTTAGGTGGGAGAGAAATTGTCTCCCATAATCAAAGGACATGTATCATCTTTTGCTTTTGGCTGTGGTTATTTGTTTTTTTTTTTTTTTAACCATAATTGGGAGATATTTATATTAGTATAAAATTGTAGCTAAGGCTCACAATAAGATTACAAAAATTATTGGCTTTGGATTGCAAACAAAATTGGCAGCTCCTTATTTTCCAAGTCAATAAAATACTTATGTCCACAAAGACTTCATCCCAATATTTATCACATGAGTAAATTTTGGCAGATTGTTAACATAATAAAATATAAAAATACTAGTCGACTATACTGGATTACAAGCCCGACTTCTTGTTACAATTTGATGTGCTACTAGAGGAGATTTTTTTGTCTTTATTAATGTTGTCCAAGCTTCCTTTGTCTTTGATAAGGTCTTTGTTATTCCTACTATTCTTGATGTTGTCTTGATATGGGGGATCTAGTTGTACTTGTATCTATTCTTCTTCAACTTGATCCACCCAACTCACTTTAGATAGATACTGATATGGATCTCGGTGAAAAGTAAGCTCTTCTAGTGATCCTTGTTGAACCGATCCTTATTGAGATGAAGGGTCTTATTTTGAAGGAGTATCTCTAATTTTCTTTGAATCCACTATTGTGTCCCTAGTTTCCTTTGTTTTCACTTTTGGCTCATCCAAGGGAGGATCCAAAACATACGAATCTTCCTTGATTATCGATTGATGAGTTAGAGAATATTTTTTCAGAGATATTCCATTGGATTTCAAAGAAACGTCTTTGGACCCCTCCTTAGGTTGGTTTAAATCAATTGAATCTCCCTGTTAAATAAATCGATGTTCTATCTTAGAGCGAACCCACTAGCTTGATTGATGCTAATGCTTCCTAACCTTTCATGGAACTTTAGGGCATTGAACAACAAGATCTCCGATTTCAAAATAGGCTCTACAATGCAAAGACATTTTTTCATAATCCAACTTTTGAGTCCACGACTTGTTTTCACCTGTCAAAATCATTTCTGCCATAAATCCATTTCCACATAGATTCAAGTATATGTACATATGGTGTAGTTCTTTAATCTAGGAATTCTATAATAGAACCTTCCTAGACCTTGACCAATGGTTCAAAGAGAGGGTAAGATCCAAGAATGTAAGGGTAGATTTGTAAGTCTAACCCAAGCAAGAGTCGAGGTTAAATTATCAATCAAAGGATCAAATGAGGGATTCCAAGGCTTCATGCACAAACCAAAACTGCCCAAAACCAAGGTCTTGAATTTAAGATCAAAGCCTTGTCTTTCAGAAGATCAAACTCCACAATAAAATACCCTTTTGCACAGGTGATCCGAAAATGATCTTTTAAAGACTTGGTTGAGTTTTAAGCATGTGTTAAATTACCATTCAAAAACTTAAAAGAGGAAGGAGATCTTAATGAAAGAATGTTGCAGCCATCATAAAGAATATAGAACAAAAATTAAACATTAATAACAACAAACCATAACGCCAAGATTGTTAATGGATTTCGGCAAGGTTGCCTATGTCTCCGGGCCTTTCTCTCAGTGGGGGAGGTTTTCTTATTAATATTCAATACTGCAAAATTACATCAGAAGTATCTCAAAAGAATTACAAACTACTACGATCGTTTTCTTCACGACCTCATGAATCCAACACAACTGATGACACTGAAAAAGGTTGAGTGTAGCTCCCGAAAATGGCCTCCAAAGTTCACTTCCTCAATGACTTCCCTCCATAAAAATGGCTTAGGCTTTACAATTCTTCATCATTTTGTTGTTTATGAACCTCTTCATGCTGTCAAAAACCTTTGGTTTTTATAGATTTGGACTTGGGAGTCATCTCCCAACTTTCCCCCAAGATCTGGCCTAAAAAAGGGTTCCAGATCCTAAAAAATGGGCAAAATCCTTCAAAATCAGCATTGAAATCATTAAAATCATTAAAATCCATATTATATAGTTTTAAAACCCAAAAATTGGAAAATTGGGTGCCAACCCCCTTTCTCTAGGCTCCTGGTCATATGGGCACGCCATGTGTCCGGGGCTTGGGCGGAGGTTAGGCCCCTGTGGCTTGGAAATCGAGCAGAGCCCTTAGTCATTTGACTCCTGGTCACATGGGTTGCCATGGGTCCAATCCCCAAATGTTTATCCACGCCCTAAACTCCGGTCTAGCCCTAGTCTATGGCCCTTGGTCGAACGGGCTAGCCCCTGTCGACCAAGGCTTATCCTCAAACCTCCTAAACCACCACAAAAAAATGCTAATGTGACGGATAGTGGTTAAGCCTCATCGTGTAGCGCGGTCGATTGGCGCTTGTTGGTTAAACTGTTGCCCATGCCAAGAGGTCGAGGGATCGATTTCGTTGGAGGTGCAACAAAATTTTGAACCGAACCACATTGGCCATATTCGGGGTGCCACATGGCACCCTATGATTGGGCCATGTGTCGCCTCTAGATTAGCCGTCGTACACATAGTCAGTTGCCCAATGGACCGCCACGTCACCTGCCAATGCATCTTCCCAATTAGCGTCGTACGACATGTGTCAATCCCAGAGCCTGTCACCTGGTGCCACGTCACACTGTCGTACTGTACAATCAATTGCTCGATCAATGACACATCACTGCCACCTGTCATCCGTACTTCCACGTGTCGGACTGTCATTGGGCCACGTCAACGTACAAACTTCCACGTCAACATACGTACAGTCCACGTCTCAAGTCCATACTGTGTCAAATCAGCATGAAAACGCCAAATACGCATGACATGTGTCACCTCCTCATGCTTCCATGTCATCATGATGCCATCTTCCACGTTTCCAGTATGACCTTTGACTATTGACTTTGAATTTTTTGGTCTATTTGGGAAATCGATTAGAACACGATAAATTTCGCATACGGTGTCCATTTTCGGAAAAAAAATATGGTCAAAATTGGCACGACGAGCCCGACATAATGGCGCTGGTTTCGTCTGATTCTAAGAGATTTTATTTTTAGGCCTTCTTGGATCCATTTGGATCAACATGGGTGAATAAAAGCTTCATCTTTCAACTTTGGCTTCCAAGAGATCAAAATCCAATCACAAATATCAACTAGATGAGGCCATAAACCATTAAACTTCAATCCAAAAGAATAAATACTACAACCCGAGTGGGGTTAGATTGCCTCATCTCCCATTAATTTTCTAGGATGATTGCACTCTAAAAAATATTGGAAACAAATTGGGTAGATTCATTGACTGAGTATAACTAAAAGGAAATCTATTTTCTCGTGCAAGAATATGCATAAAGGTGGACTTGTAGAAGGGACTTGTAAAGGCTTTTCACATATCGATATAGATGGGTGGGGCCATTACAAAATTCTAGATTATAAACATATTCCATTCAAGTGCAATACCTATCATGCTTATGGACATTTTGCCAAAAGTTGTCCAAAAACCCTAGAGGAGCAACCTTCACCAAAACAAAAGATAAGAGAAGAGCCTAAGTTAAAGATGGTCTCAAGCAGATGTAAGAATTCTTAGTGCAAAAGGTTGCCTCAGTCATCGACATCCCAAAAGGTTTTTCCATTCTTAAGAAATAATCAATTTGAACTTCTTGGGAATCTATAGGGTTTGGTAAATCTTGAAGATTTGGATAAATAATATGAAAATGAAGCAATAAAACCCAACTTTAGATCAACATCCTTTGATAATAGCATAGATCCATCCCCCAAGGATCTTGAGACTAAAGCTCTAACATAAAAGGAAGTAGAAGATGAAGAGGAGGAAGAAGAGGCAATGAAGGAAATAGAGGAGGAAGAAGAGGATGCAAGCAAATAAAGGAGGAAGAAGAGGATGAGAGAAAAGAACTAGAGCCAACAACGAAGTTTCAACGCATAAACCTTCTAAATCCTTTGTTGAAATATTAAAGAAAGCACCAAATCCCTCCCCTCCTCTCACAAGGGGAAGGAAATCCAATTGGGATAAGATATATTATGAGATAGAAGCGCCATTCCTCTCGCTATATCAAGATTTTTTGGAACTTACTTTGGGCTAGGGAGTGATTTCAACTAGCAATCAATGACCATGTTATGTTTTTGTACTTTCCTTGGTAATAAATTTGTAAGGATCTTGAGAATTTGACAAAAAAAAGCCCTACAAGAATATCTGTCTTCTCTCTCCTGAGTTGAGATTTTCAATCAACACCTTTTGTATGCTTGCTACGAACTTTGCTACAACTTTTTTAAATGTAAATATCTCCTAATTATAATTAAAAATATCTTTTATATAATTCTAATAAATTCAAATAATATATATAAAGATATTTTATTTTAATTTTAATTATTAAACCAAAAATCTAAATTAAAAAATACCAAACTTACAAAACCTAAAAAATACCAAACTTACTAAAAAAACCTCCCTATTGAGATAGCCGTGCAACTTGTTTTGAAGTCAAAGCTAAAGAGCTAAAAATTATAAATCCCATTCTCTATCTAATTTATGTGTTCTCATTTTCTATATAATATGCTTTTAGGTAGATAAATATTTTCTATTTAAATAATTTTTTATAATAATAATAATTTAACTTTAAGATTATAGTTAAGATAGACATCAAATAAATATCGCAAACCTAAGGAAAAAGAAACTCTTTCATTTTAAAATTTATTATAATAACTAATCTTAATAAATATATTTAACAATATTCATTATTGAATATTCCGTAGCAAGGTCCGAGGATAATTTCATGTTCCCAATAGTCAAAGCTGCTTACAAATTAAGCATAAATTCATCTTCCCGATATCCAAATATGAGTAATAATGGATTTGAATATATAAGATGTTTTAATTAGTGGTATATTAGTTTGACTAAACTTAATTAATGGTTAATTTATGTCGTTATCTAAATATTTTATGAATTTTACGAAACAATAAAAAGGATGATCGATATTTTTTTTTATTAAACAGGTAAAGTTCAATGAATCACAACAAAAGTAACACGGTATTTACGCGAAACCGAGTAATAAGGTCAAGGCCGGTTTGTTCATCCTCATACTCTGTGGTGGAGATGAAGTAATAAAGTGGCGTGGGCGGAAGAAGACGATTCATTTCCGTTGTCCCGAATCCCGATCACTGAGATTTCAAAATCACCAGCCGAAGAAGCAGTTGGAGGAAGAGAATCACGATGCCGAGGGGAACTCTGGAGGTGCTGCTCGTCAATGCCGAGGGGCTGGAGAATTCTGATTTCCTCTGTAATATATCTCATCATCCCAGCTGATCTATCGGCACCGTCTCCTTCAATATCGTGCTTTTCAGGCGATCTGATTAATTTTTGGATTCGAATATTGCAAAAAAAAATAGAGTTGACTTCTCTGTGGTGGTGTAGATTCAGTTGGATCTGTGATTAATTTTTCTTTGAGAAATATAATGTGGATGTGGGTGCAGGTAACATGGACCCCTATGTAATTATCCAGTGCCGAACTCAGCAACAGAAGAGCGGCGTTGCATCCGGTGAGTGTGCATATTCCTATGTTTTTAGCAGTGTGTGCTATTAGATTTATTATGAGAACATCACCTGATAAAAAGTCCCTGATCTCTGATCAGTATAGGGTGAGAGGTATTAAAATTCTCGAGGTCGCACATTGTTGAATTTGTTTATAGGTATCTAGGGTTTAAATTTTTTTCAAACAAATGAGAAAATGGTTGATTTACTCATATAAGCATATGGGAATTTGGGAATTAAGTTTAGTGGCTATTTGAAAACACTGTTTTAAATTGGAGTTTATGGTGAGGTCTCAGTTATGACCGAGTCCAATTGGATTATCAGTGGAAAGAGGAGATTACAAAACTTTTCTTCGAGACTATATATGTCGGGGAAGTATTTGGGGGAAGAGGAGATTTCACAAATTTTTTCAAAGAAATATATGTAGATATAGAAATTAATAGATCGGATCTCTGAGATTGCAGGTCAAGGTAGCAATCCCGAGTGGAATCAGCAATTTGTTTTCACTGTAGCCGAGGGGGTTACTGATCTCACCTTAAAAATAATGGACAGTGATAATGCAAACGAGGATGACTTCGTTGGAGAAGCAAGGTGCAGATGAGTCCCCAGCATTTATGATCTCAGCCATTTTCTTTGATCCTGCAGTCTTCCATTGCTTTACAATGTTTCTTTTGCGCGATCTTGTTTCTTATTATTTCTGATTGTGGTGCACAGCATTCCACTGGAGGGAGTATTCATGGAAGGAAGCCTACCCCCGACTCCCTACAATGTTGTTCTTCCAGACAAGACCTACTGTGGGGAGATAAAAGTGGGCCTCACATTCACTATTAAGGTAGAGTCACTATATATGCAGTCTCTGTATATCGGAAGCTTTTCTTTGAATGGTATTAGTGTGGATTTATATTTTTTTCTTTGAATGGTATTAGTATGGATTTATATTTTTTCCCAGAGGAAATGTATTGGTAGAAAACCTTTTGAAATCACTATTTCAAGGTGTCTATATTTCCAGGTTAAATTTGGGTAGAAATTTAATTTTGTCCAATGATAAAAAAAAAATTCCTCCCTTTCTTAATGTATTCGCATAAAACTTTTTGAAATCATTATTTCAAGGTGTTTATGTTTTCAGGTTAAATTTAAGTGTAGATTTAATCTTGTCCAATGATAAAAAAAACTCCTCTCTTTCCACCATTGAATCTAACCCTTTAAACTATTTAAATGATATTAGCATGGATACATATTAGCTTTGGATATATTAGCTTTGGATATATTGAACTGAATAGTATTAGCATGGATACATATTAGCTTTGGATCTATTGACCAACCCATTGTAAATTTCAATTTTGTTTTGGATCATGATATTTTTAATTGATCTAACGCTTAAAAGGTATTTTAAATAAAAAGTTCAAACTTATCCCTTTTAGGTCCCTCGTACACTTAAGAGAATCATGAACCAATGTTTAAATATGGTAATATGTAAGTGTTTTTATTTTTTCTTATGGTGATTGGCAATTGCAGGAAGAAGAAGATTGCTGTGAGGAAGCAGCAACGGAGGAGGTCGGAGGGTGGAAACAAAGCTCCTACTGACTGTGCCTTTCAATTTGCTATGTTCAGAATGCCACATAAAATAGAAATCCTTCAGACAATCGAATGTACTGTAGCATTTAACACAGGAATTCGGAAATAATGTTTAATTGGAGTTTATCTTCATCCTTCCTGAACTATCACTCTTTCAGTGTGGTTTCATGTTTATCTCCTTTACTAAATATTGAAACTCTTCATGGAAACGTTGTGATTTAGAGAAATTTTTTCATAGACAAAATATTTGTTTAAAACTGGTGTGTGCCTTGTTACTTATCCATTCATTATAAAACAGATTAATTCTTTGCTTGAAGACATACAATTTATGCTTCTCAAAATAGTTTTCTAGATTATTCCTCTTTTAAACAAACTATCAACGCATTATTACTACATTTAAACATTTTAAATCTAAACTTTTTTATAAGTTCACTGTGAAACAGAGTAATTCTTTGACCTTCATATAATTTACTTCATCTTATAACACTGACAGTGTTATTGGTGACTCTTTTCTTTATCATACATTATTTTTTTTTTAATTTTTTTTTTTATAAATGACTTTTAAATAATTCCTTTCTTTTTCATATTTTCATCATTACTTTGAGTGATTTTTATTTTTATTCACTCAAACAATTATACAGATGGGTGATTAAAATTCAAGACCATGCTCAAAAAATCTCATAATTTCAAAATTTTTAACTATTAGCTAAATTATTTTTACTTTCTTAGATATATAATTGTAAAGCCCACTGTTATTAGATTCTACCAAACTAGGTTAATAACAAAACTATCTTACAATACATTTAAAAAAAAATTTGAGCTTAATTGAACTTATGCCTATTAAGAACTTCTTATTTTATGTCATCTTGAAGATTGTACTTTAGATCTGCATTTTCAGTCTCCATGTTTCCTTGTGCTTGTTTAATAGTCTCATCATCTTTTACTGCCATTGGATTAGAACCAAAATATACCTTTGGAGGGGTGGCCAAAGAGTGTGAGCACCTGGTAAGGCCCAAGACTAGTTCACAAAGAATGCTACAGTCTACTTCCAATTTCTCAATTTGCCTACTTTGGTGAGCTACAATCTCTGAAATATTTGCATCCTTGGTTTTTTGAGTATCAATTTGACAGACTTCCAATTTCTCAATTTTCCTACTTTGGTGAGCAACAATCTCTGAAATATCTGCATTCTTGGTTCTTTGAGTATCAATTTGACAAACCATTCTGCTACTAAAATGAAAGAGGGCTAGCTTGATATCCTCTAAGTGACGATCGTTTCTTCGTTGAGCTCAACACACGTTCGAGGTTTCACAAAGGATGCAATGATCAACATGATTATGACCCACCATTCTTGTCCAAAACCAACAACTCCTGGATGCAACATTTTTTTCTCTTATATTAGGCCAAATCTCATAGCCAATGGAAGAAATGCTAATCAATTCCCAGACCAAGAACAAACCATCGTACCAAAGTAATGCTAGTCCACAACGTTGGGGGAATATGGAACCTGTATCTAACTTCCCCTGAGACACCAAACCAAAAGCAACCCACAAAACCAAACTAAAACTATATTGAAGAGCCAGGGGGGACATAGATAAACAACCCTTGAAGCCAACCTTGCTTACTTTCACAGAACTCCTTCTAAGGGTTGAGACCAAACTAATTTCCAAAATGAAAATCCCACCTTCATTGCTCCAATCCATATCCATTGCTAAACTTCATTTGAAGTGTGTGTGAATGAGGAGGAGGTACTGAGAGTTGAGATGGATTTACTGTCTATCCTTTCACATTAATGTTGCTCCACCACTTGTTTGGTCACATTTCCATCATGGTTAAACAATAGTCTATACTTATAATCTTCATGGGAGGTGATAGATAAATGGAACCCCTCAATTTATACTCACCATTCCAACATCTAGCGAGAAAACATCATTTTCCTTATGGTATGCTTGACTATAGATGTAACGTACCCAACTACCTAGGATGGGCCACGCCACACAAAACTCTCTTTTACCACTCTGATACCATTAAATTAAATAGATGATCTGCATATGAATAGAGTTATGCGGAATAAAAACAACTCACAACAACAACACTTCATACATAGAATTAATAACAAAGGTTCCATAATAGAAAACTCATAATTACACACACAGTAATTGAAATAAGCACATGATAGAAACTTATCTCATGAAATAAACACCAAATGCATGCAGACCTTCCATGTTCCTCCCAGCCATAGACCACACTGCTCATAATCTCAGCAGTGGGTCACCCCCGAGCTGGGGCTAAATTCTACCCGAGCAAAGAAAGTTTTAAGTCAGTCTAAGGTCTGTCAATCAACAACAATTCTCAGCTTCAGGTGCCGACTCTAGCAACCGTCCTATAGTTCCTCATCCCCCACATGCCTGTCTCAACAGTTCCTCGACTGCCCCACTTCTCTTTCGGAGCTTCAACAATAGGCCAAACATGGAGTCTCAGAGTCCTATAGTCGCAGCTTGGACTCTAGCAACCGGTCTACAGTCCCTCATCCCCCACATTCCTGTCCCACCCCAGGAAGTGTGCCCCTTCTCTGCTCAACAGTGCCTCGACTTCAACAATAGGCCAGACAGGGAGTCTCAGAGCCCTGCAGCTGCATCTTGGTACCTTGGGAACTAATTCCCTAGTAATTCTCTCACTTAGAGAGTGTAACACACCCACTATCGTAGTTTAAAAATTTCGGGGTTTATCTCCCACAAATGAGAAATCTCCAGAAACCTGCATTAGCGAAATGCCAATCCTTGGTTCAATATCGGGATTCGGGGTTTCTAGTGTCAAAATTCATTCACCCCCAAGACTCGTGATCCTCCGAATTCCGACGCGCTCCCTACGCATTATCTCTCTTGGTTCAGTTCCCGGTCCATAGGACCTGCTACCATATGTCCGCAGCTCTATAGCTACCCATCGGGGTTTCGGGGTTGATGATGTCGCGATGCACAGGCCTTCGCAAATTCCGATCCTTCGATCCTCGATGCCACTTGGCGTTGACTCGCGACCAAGCTTGGTCTTCCAACACCTGTCCCTTGTTCTGGCGCCTATGGTCCCCACTCCCTATGATGGCGTGGAGTGACACCCGTCCTCCA
>SNQJ01S0000351.1:177213-198884 GCA_010110895.2 Picea sitchensis | reverse complement strand
GGAAGTTAACGCCCCTTTTTCAAGGTGCCCTCCACCACCATCGTGGTCTCTTTTCCGCACATCTCCTCTCAGCATTTCTGCAATAAATTCAAACTATCATTTACATTCATTGACCTCTTCCTGCAGGTCCATTTACAGCACACATTCATACTTATGAGTTTTGCCATAGTCCTTGGCCAGTTCAGTTATATTTACAATCTGGGGGAAACAGGGTGTTACAGAGAGAATGCTCACGGGCCTGACAACCCACTTCTTCGACCACGATCCTGACAACCCACCTCTTCGACATATAGGCCTCCTACCTGCTTCTTCAGCTCCAAACTTACCAGGTAGAGGTACAGGTACGATTCATAGCATGGATTAGTGAAATGGTAAGGATGATGGGGAAATGTACTAATCTCCCATATATATATATACATGTGCCATTAATGACACATGGCCCTCAAGGAACCCACTTTTCTTCACTTGTAATTCATTCCCTTCCCATAGGAACTTAGGATAACATAAAGTTATATCCATACTTTAGACTTTAGGAATAATAATATAATATTCCTTTGGGATTAATCCCTCTAGCTTAGCCCCTTCCTAGACTCTTAGCCTCCTTTCCCTTCCTAGTGGAGTTTATCCCCCCATACTCTTTTACATGGTTGGTCTACAACAATGATGTGTTTTCATTAAAATTTGCGTGTGATTACATATTACAATGATGGTTCACTGGCCATTTTAGCATCCGGCTCCACGGCCTAATAACTACACAGACACTCTGGCCTCAGAATACATATACACAAAGGCACACTGGCCCAAAATGTCTTGGCTCACCAGCCTATGTGTTCATTTACATTTGTATGTACAATTGGGGTTTGGCCTAGGGGTATTGCAATTCCTTTCCCCCTTATTTATGCATTATCCTCAATGCAATATATACACATATACAATCAAAACTTCAAAAGTCTTCAAAAAGACGTGGGTATTCTTCCCGCATTGCATCCTCATGCTCCCAAGTTGTATCCTCAGGACCGTTCCAGGTCCATTGGACCTTTCCTATCCCTATGGATCGATTCTAGAGTTGCTTACTCTTCCAGTCCAATATGAAAACTGGTTGCACTGGAAATTCGCCTTCTTGCTCCACCTAGATCACTTTCCAATCAATGACATGATTAACATCAGGTACATACTTTTTAAGAAATGATACATGTAATACATTATGAACACACATTGATGCAGGTAAGGCAAACATGTATGCTACAGGACCAATCCTCTCCTGGATTTCAAGCGTCCCACTATAATGAGCTGTCAGCTTTGAACAATTTCCCAACTTCAAGGAACTTCTTTTGGCTTTTACTTTGAAGAACACGTGGTCACCCACTTTGAACTCTCTGTGAGTTTTTCCCTTATCAACACAAATTTTCTTCCTGTCCCGGACAACCTTTAAATTTTGTTTTATTCTCACAATTTTCTCTTCCATTTCCCTGAGTAATTCTGATCCAACCACTACTCTGTCTGCTGGGTTGTCCTAGCTCACTTGTGTGTTGCATTTTCTTCCATAAAGTGCCTCAAATGGGCTCATCTTTAGAGATGATTGATACCCATTGTTATAAACAAACTCCACTAAATGCAAATAATCCTCCCATTTGGATGGTTTATCCATCACACAAATCCTTAACATGTCTTTTATCACTTGATTCACCCTCTCTGTTTTCCCATCTGACTCTGGATGATAGGCTGTGCTAAATTTCATATTGGTCCCAAATCCTTTCCAAAAAATTGATGTAAATTTTGGATCTCTGTCAGACATAATTGTCTTGGGTATACCATGTAGTCGAGCAATTTCTCTCATACAAATATCATCAATGTTGGATGCCTTATGAGTGAGCTTTATTGGAATAAAGTGGGAAACTTTAGTAAGCTTATCCACCACCACCATGATGGAATCATGCTGCTTTGTTGTTCTGGGCAACTTGGTGATGAAATCCATTGTTACAACTTTCCATTTCCACTCAGGAATGAGTAATGAGTGTAGTAGATCAGTCGGGTGTCTGTGCTCAGCCTTGAATTTTTGACATTCCAAACACTTGGCAATAAAATCAACAACCTCCTTCTTCATACCTGGCCAATAATATTGACTCTTGAAAACCGTAATAGTTTTATGGTAACTTGGGTGTCCAACATAAGGTACATCATGCATTTCTTTTAAAATCAGGTTTATCAATTCCCGAGAATTGGACACATAAATTTTTCCCTTGTACATGAGAATTTCAGCCTTTCCCAACTTATATTCTTCACTTTTCTGCTACAAATTACCTTGTTGAAATTTTTCCTTTACCTCCATGTATTTCTAATCTAATTTTGCAGCCTTTAAAATTCCTTCCTTCAAATCTTATTGGTACATGCTAATGGATGTAGCATACATCTCATGCACCCTCCTGTTGAGTGCATCAACCACCTTGTTCTCTTTACCTTTGATATGCTTTATATCAAAGCAATATTCGCTGACAAATTCCAACCATCTGCTTTGCCTAACATTTAAAGTTGGTTGTCCAAATAAATATTTCAGACCACTATGGTCTATCCTTAATTCAAATCTTTTCCCCATGAGGTAGTGCCTCCACATCTTCAAGGCATGCATTGTGGCTACCAATTCTAAATCATGAGTAGCATAGTGCCTTTCATGGTCCTTTAATTTCCTTGATTCATAACATACCACATGCCCATTCTGACTAAGAACTCCATCAAGTCCTTCTTTACATGCACGAATGCATACAATGAAGTCTTAATTTAGATAAACAATCTTTAATATTGGAGCACTTGTTAGTAAATGTTTCAAGTGTTGGAAGCTCCTTTCACAATCCGATGTCCACTCAAACTTCAAACCTTTTTTTTGCAAGGAAGTGATTGAGTGTGCAATATTTAAGAATCCTTCAATGAATCTTCTGTAGTAATCTGCAAGTACCATGAATGATATTGCCTCAGAGACATTCCTTGGTGTTGTCCACCCCTCAATGGCCTTTATATTTTNTTTTTTTTGCAAGGAAGTGATTGAGTGTGCAATATTTAAGAATCCTTCAATGAATCTTCTGTAGTAATCTGCAAGTACCATGAATGATATTGCCTCAGAGACATTCCTTGGTGTTGTCCACCCCTCAATGGCCTTTATATTTTCTGGGTCCACTGCTATTCCTTCCCCTGAAATGATATGGCCCAAATAATGAATTTGCTTATGGTAGAGTGAGCACTTGCTCCATTTAGCATACAATTTATTCTCCCTCAATACTTGTAATACCATACTCAAGTGTTTCTCATGCTCTTCCTCAGACTTAGAATATATAAGAATTCCATCCAGGAAGACAATGAAAAGCTTATCTAAGTAATCCCTGAAAATACCATTCATTAAACACATGAAGACAACTGGTGCATTTGATAACCCAAATGGCACCACTGTGAACTCATAATGACCATACCTTGTTCTGAAGAAAGTCTTGCTGATGTCTTCTTCTTTAATTCTTACCTGATGATAGCCTGACCTAAGATCAATCTTGGAGAATATCTTAGCATCTTTTAGTTGATCAAAGAGGTCATCTATCCTTGGCAAATGATACTTGTTCTTCATAGTTACCTTGTTCAACTGTTTGAAGTCGATGCAAAGCCTCAAGGTATTGTCCTTATTTTTCACAAACAACACTAGGGCACCCCAAGGTGACACACTTGGGTGACATATATACCCCTTCTTCAAAATCTCCTCAAGCTGCATTTGCAATTCCTTTAGTTACGGTGTGCTCATCTTGTAAGGAGTCTTGGATATTGGGGTTGTTCCAGGCATCAGATTAAAGGAGAAATCAATATCTATCTTGGGTGGAAATCCCAACATTTCTTTAAATACATCTTCAAACTTCTTTAGGATTGCATAATATTCAATACTTGGCACCTTATCTTTAGGTGCCTCTTCCATATGCGCTGCAATTATTTGGCACCCTTTCATGAAACTTTTCTTCAAGTGTAAGGCTTAAACTTCTCTGATGGTTAGTGCCCTGGGAATTCCCTGAACTGTCCTCAAGTTTCCTTCCGCATCCAAGCAAGTAAAGGCCTTATTATGACAATCTAGGATAACAGATGCTTGTCCATCCAATCCATACCCATGAGGAAATCGTATGAGCCCAAAGGTATGATATTCAAATATGCTCTTGTGCCCAGTTCATTCATGTCCATTGGACATGCCTTAATCATCTGATTAAGTTTTCTTTTATCTCTTGTAGCTAGCTGCACTAACCAAGGTTTTTCAAGCTTGATTCTTGGCAATTGAAATATTTCCACCATCTTAGGATCTAGATAACTATGAATAGCTCCTGAATCAATTAAAATAGCAATGGGTTGGTTGTTGATCTTTCCCTCCACTTCAATCATATGTGACTGAAACTTATCTTGCTTGTTATCCAAAGCTGCATAGATCCTTGGTACATTTCTGCCCATGTCCTCCACTGTTTCAACTTGTTGTACATTGTAAGAAATTTTCATTTTTTCACCTCTCCGAGGGCAATCTCTCAACACATGATCTCCTCCACAACCCCAACATTGAATAGGTGGCTACCTTGGTATTTTCCCTATTGCCTCTATCATTCTGGGTTCTTTAGAGGATGGTTGTCCCTAAGAATTATTTCTGAAGAATGGTGGTTTGATCCCCTTCTTCCTCTGGTACTTTTGTTTTTTTCTTCCCACACCCTTTGGAAAGTTGGTCTTCCTCTATGCTAATCATAAAGGAATTTATCCCTCCTTATAGTTTCCTCTAGTGTCTTGGGATCATCATATCGTATCTTATCACTAATAAAATATGGCATCCCACTCAGGTACCTCTGAATCTTAACTTGTTCATCCTTGATGAAAGAAACATATTTCAACAGCTCTAAAAACCTTCTTTCATACTCATCTATGGTCATACTCCCAAGCTTGAGTTCAAATAACTCCTTCATTTTCTTATCATAGTGTCATTTGGTCAAGTATTTCTTTTGAAAATACCTCTTGAATTCCCTTCAAGTAACTTTCTTCTCATTAATGTGTTGCACCTGCACAAATTGGTCCCACCACATTGATGATTTTCCTTTGAGAAGATAGATGACAATTCTTCCTTATGCTTGTGAGGAGTAGTTATGTAACTAGAAGTACTTCCTCATGCCTAGCATACGGGTATTTGCATCCTCATCCTTCTTGTGTTCGCCATCAAATTTAGGAGGCTTGATCTTATTTATCTCTCCCTGTAGCTCATCTATTCCCGACCTCCTCTTATGCTTCCTGACAGGGGAGGAACTTGAACTACTGTGTGCTCTCCTAGTTGATTTCCTTGGGGAGTGATGGTGATGCCTACCAACACTTCTTGTTCTTCTCCTCTCATCATGAGATATGTGACTCCCTGATTTGATTGACTCGGTCTCCTTATCCATATTCTTCTATATTCTGTCCAACCTTTGCATTTATTCTCTTCACACCTAATAGGGAAAACTACCCTCATAATGATGTTTTTAAAACCTCCCACTTAGTTACTAGTGGATCACTCTCCAATATAAGTGTCTCTGTATGGATTTGCCACCAAGTTTCGTCATGGACCTCTAACTTCATTTGGAAATTGACAACTTATGCTCTTCTCCTATGTTATGAACAATAAACAAAATTCTAAATATTATAACTGTTGATTCAACTTTCCATCGTCAATCTCACCTTGTTAGAGGTTGAGGTCCACTTTCAATTCCACTTTGAACATATAGAAGGAAGATGTGATGCTAGAACTTGGTCTCTCTTTCTCTAGCTCTTATTTATCTTTTGGTTTCTCGTTAGATCCAACATATGAGTTAGAGCTACCATGCTCCTCAAAAGGTCCAAACATGCTCTACATAGTTGACATTAATATCACCATATTGTAGGAGATGTCGATGAATTACGATTTTAGTCTTGCAAATATCCCCTCTTAGTCATCCTTTAGATACTATTGTACTCATTTTCCATGGTTAGAGTTTGAGACTTATTTATTTACTAATTTATGGATTTTGTAATATCCCATAAAACCCAAAAGAAACCTCCTTTCATACCAATATGATAAATAAATTCTTGTGGATATTCCATTTGGTAGCTCATCATAATAGATCTTATAAACTATTGAAAAATACTACAATGTTATATTCTATTATGTAATGTTTACATATTATTAAAAATGTAAATGTTTACTTATGATTAAAAACAAATTTGAGAATGTAAAAGAGAAACTATAGCAACAAAAAGAGGACACTATGAACACATTGAACATAAGATGTACCACGGGAAACAAAATGTGGGAAAACCCAACAAGAAGAGGAGGATTTTGCTTTCTCTTTCTTGAAAATTATATAATGCAAGATATAAAGAAATATGGACTCATTATCGAGTTACCATAGAAACTATGGTCTAAATGGCAACAACATAGTCCTCTACTTTCTATGTTCTACTCAAAATATCACATTCCTTTAATCTACTCAAAATATCCCACTCATTTTCTCTACTCATCTATGGAATAATAAATCAATACAATATGAATGAACCTCTTTCTTTCCTTATAGATAAGTATTAAACATGTTCTAATATTCATAAAGGGTTAGGGTTTTTTCATTCCTGATCACATAGTTAGGTCCATTAGTTTTTTGGACACCCTAGAATCTTCTTAAAATTTCACACATGAATAGTTCCACATGTGTGAGTAATGGGAGATGACGTGGAATCCACTTGGTACTACAATGGTCGAAGCATAAGTCAACTTGTAGGAGGTATAACTTTCTCATAAAGATTTTAATTGAGGTTCTCTTGGATTGTTGGAAATATCTCAATGAGTAGAACATTATTGGAGGGATAGAAATATGTTCACAAAGTTAAAATGACCATTTAATACCTGAAATAGGATCTCAAAATTTCAAAACCACAAATCACTAAAATAGGATATTCCCCTAAAATGGGTCCTACAAATCCATGGCTTCAACTTTCCACTCTAGAAAGTACCAAAATAGATGATAGATTATATATATATTAATTTCGAATCAAGGAAGGTGTTTGACCTTCTAGGGTTGGTTTCCTTCATAACTAAATGGACTTAACACATATATGACAAGCCAAATTGATTTAAGTGGACCTTCATAAAATACTTTCACTATTTTATTAATAATTTAACAAAATTCAACATGGTATCTATTGAAACATGTGTTATACACAATATTTACTCTAACATACCATGGATCTATTTCTAAAAAAATATTTACTCAATGAACGATTATGGGTGGAGGTCTCCAAAATTTTTGTAAAGTTTGGCTTATGTCATATGAAGATAATGTTTAATTTGCAAAGGGGTTGGATCCATTAGCGAGGAGTGAGGATTTTTTCATTAGTTGGCAAGGTTCAATTATTGTGAGGAATTTCTTGGAGCCATGGAGTCAACTTGAGGTAGTGGTTGAATGTGTGTTTGTTCCTAGAGATATTATATTAAAAATGATGGTATGATCTATGCATACATAAGTGGATGAAATCTCACCCTCATGTCCTTCAAACCAAAATTCCCAAGGGTTAGCACAATTGGTAGATGTTCTATTGCTAAATCCATGAAGCTCTCAAGATCAATCCCCATTAGATCCTTTGGGGTTATTAGCCACTTATATGGCTAGTAATTGATCTACCTTCCATCTAGAAATTCTAGAGAAGGGGGAGTGCTTCATAAAGGCTAACCTAGTACCAACACCCTAATTCTTCCCTTAAGTGTGTGACAATGAGGTAAAACTATTTCCTTGGAAAAAAGAAAAAAAGAGAGTGTTTAATGTGAGGTTTATGATCGCTAGATCCCCTTTTCATTTTTATCAAATCCTTTTTCTTTAAAAAAACCTTAATTTTCTTATGTAAAAATGTTTATAGTGTAGACTTCACAACATAAATTATTGTATTCTTACATTATATTCTATCTTTAAATACCTAATAAACTATTTAACCTAAACTATCTATACTTTCATTTCTAAACATGATGTTATAAGGAGGTTTTTTATTTAAATCATTAATTTGATTTATTTTTATAAATAATTAAAATTAATATAAATATTATGTAGTCAACTACACTATAATCTTCAAAATGTTTTTTTCCTTATTATTTTTCTCTATATTTTTCAATATGTTAATGCTGCATAATGAAACTCTAAACTTTAATAATAAATATTAAAACAATACATATAACATATAATATATATATATATTATAGGTATTACATATAACATATATGTTATATAGGTAAAAGAGACATTGAATAAAGGATGAATAATAACTAAATATAACACTTGTAAGTTATAATCACAAAATAGAGAGTAATGTATCAAAATATATGTTATATAGGTAAAAGAGACATTGAATAAAAGATGAATAATAACTAAACATAACACTTGTAAGTTATAATCACAAAAGAGAGAGTAATGCATCAAGAGAAGAAATGTAAGTTATAATCACAAAAGAGAGAGTAATGCATCAAGATATATGTTATATAGGTAAAAGAGACATTAAATAAAGGATGAATAATAACTAAATATAACACTTTTAAGTTATAATCACAAAAGAGAGAGTAATGCATCAAGAGAAGAAACAACATAATATATATTTTATAAAAATAAGTAATAATTTCAATTGTTTATATCAAAAGTGAAGGTAAGACAATATCAAACCTATGAGGTCTTCACAATAAGGTTATATGAAAGTTTCATTTTATAGAGTAAATCCACTGAATTAATTTTATCATTATGATAAATTAATATCGTGGAAATGATTGTTAGAGAATGACTTGTAGTTGGAATTAATGCTAGGGTTGGGATTGATGTGGCGTATATTACATTCATAATGGTATATATTGTGGTTACTTATCATATTTCTTAATTATCTTTATTACATTTATAATGGTATATATTGTGGTTACTTATCATACTTCTTAATTATTTTTATGTCTAACTATGTGGTACACATTTTCTTTAAAATATAAAATGGATTTAATTCGAATGATTAGATGTGAGAATAATATTTATTAATTATGATGGTCAATATTTATTGAAACTAAATTTGGTTTATGAAATTTTAAGAAAAATAAAGAATTATTTGGTTTGTTTTAAAATTTTGTTTCTACATTTAAGAATTTTTAAGAGAAACATTTTCAAATCACCTTGGTTTTGATGAATTAAAAGCTTAGCAAGATTGGTATTGTAATAAATATTTTGAAATTGTAATTTAATGTAAGTGTCCAAATCAAGAGTAGGAACTAAAAACTAAGGATTTAATGTATAATTCATGATTTTAAGTCCTCTAAGTATAATATCCATCATTCTAAAAGAATATGTGCCCAATTTCAAGAATTATGTGTAATAAGTATGGTTCTTGCTATTCAAACCATAATTTAGAACTTTAAAATATAATTTAATCTCTAATACACATTAATCAAAAGCTATATAGGGAATCCTAAACCATAATAATGCCTTTTGAAAAATAATACTTTCCTTCTTATAAGAATATTGGTTTAATTTCAAGAGTTATATGTAATATGTGTGATTCATATGATTTAAAATATGATTTGGGGCTAAAATCTAACTCTTTAATCCATGATCCATGATTTGGAAGCTCAAATATATATATATATATATATATATATATATGGAACTTTAAACATGATTTAGGACTAAAATCTAACTCTTTAATCCATGATCTATTATTTGGAAGCTCAAATAACATATATGAAACTTTAAACTATGACATAAATATTATATGTGAAATCTTTATTATACAAGGAAAATATGTAGCTAAATTCAAAAATAAAAAATCTAACTCTTTAATCCATAATCCATTGTTTGGAAGCTCAAATAACATGTATGAAACTTTAAACTATGATATAAATATTATATATCGAATTTTTGTTATATAAAGAAAATATGTAGCTAAATTCAAAAATTAAAAGTAATAGGAACCATTCTTATGATCAAACCCATAATTTAGAGTAAAAATATAAAAAAATATTTCTTAATCCAAAAATTTATGTCTCAAAATCTATGTATAAATCCTAACTTTATAACATAACTATTTTAGTGAAATCTTTGTAGTACAATAGGAAAAAGGTCCAATTCCAAAGATTGGACCTTGTGGCATAAGCCATAGTTTGAGGTTGAAAATTAAGGTTATAATTCTTGTTTTATATTATTTAGAATCAACGACTACGTAAAGATCCTAAACGAAATGCATCCTATAACTACCATGACAATAATAATGATGAGAATATAAGTTTTACATTTTCTTTACCAAAATTCAAATCTCCACAAAAATATTCATTTGTATAAAATTTAAAATTAAAAAAAAAAATACACATTCTAATATCTTAAATTATAATTTAATGTTCAAAAATAAATATTGAATTTATAATTTATAAATTTTTTAATCTTAAAAAATTATTCATAAAACCTTCAACCACAAATAAAGGACTTGCATGTGAAGCATTACACTACTCGAAGAATGTGGGATACATTTCGAGAATTATATTGAAAATGGCTGGCTCTCTTGGTCAAACATGACCTATATAACGTAATCATGATATAAAAATCTTTTCTTTATATAAATTTTTTTAATAAAAAATTAAAATTTAATAATTTTTTTATAAAAATTATATAAAATATTTCTCATATCGATTTCAAAAATTGAATAATAAGGCAACTTTTATGGCCCAACATAATGGTTGGACACTATGTGAAGAAACCGATAAATATGCTAATAAAGAGACCGCGGCAAGTGACGTGAAGTGTTCCATACATTTTTATTGGATGAGGAATTTTTTACTGATTAAAAAAACAAAATTAATATTAATTATGAAGATTTGAAGTTTTTGAGTTTGTATAATTTTATAGTGTAATTTTTTTAAGAAGTTGAATTTATTGATGTATTTAAAAATACAATTTAAATAATAAAAAAAATTGAAATTTCACCCATATTTATATTTATGTAATTATTTATCAATGAAAAATATAAAACATAAAACATTTACTTTCCCACTAATAAGAAAGAAATTTGTTTTCATAAACTATTTTGTACAAAAGCAAATTCATTAAACATATCCATATTTATCTAATTATCTTTCAGTGAAAAATATAAAAAATAAAACGTTTAAACAACGCTTTTGACATTACTTCCACTGATAAGAGATTTGTTTTAATAAGCTATTTTGGACAGAAGCAAATTCATTGAGCACGCGTGAAAAGAATTTGTGCAACTGATTTTGATGATAATTCAAAGGACTTCATTACAATCCTTTACAGAAAATACCAATTTAATGTTCACAACAAATCCTGAATGAAGTCTCCGTTAATCTTTTGGGATTAGTCAGACGTATCCCGCTTTCCAGCCGCCAAACTCCTCCTGTTCTTCCTCGTTGCAAGGGCCACCATACTTCTTTTCTGTCTGTTACCACAACACCCAACAGCAACATTACTCAATTACAACAATCCAATGTCACTCTTTCATCATGAATATGTGAAGAAGCTCCTCATTTAAGCACAGAAGTGAAGGGACATAGTTAAATGGTGAAGTAGGATGTTTCATGGCTTTTGACAAACAATAACTATGAATAAGAATGCCTGAAACACACCCAGTTTCAAATCCAGAAAAAAAAAAAAACAATAACTATGAATAAGAATGCCTGAAACACACCCAGTTTCAAATCCAGAAAAAAAACTTGTTTTTGACCTGCAAAGATCATCTAACTATGATCATTCTGTAATTTTTTTTTGAAGGACAACAAAACATAAATGGAAGAGATTAAAGATGACTGGCATGGAGTGTGACCTTAGGAATGAAGGTGAGGCCCACTTTGATCTGCCCACGGCAAGTATAATCGCCAAGAACAACGTTGTGAGCCATAGGGGTTAGGTTCCCTGCCTCGAATACTCCATCCAGTGGGATACTTCACACCAACAAAGACAATACCGGAATTGTTAGCCAATTACTCTGAGAACAAGCTTAAATATTATATTTTCAATATCCCTCCCTGCCATGGTTTTGGTTGTTCTGAAATTTTATTCTCTTACTTTGCTTCTCCAATAAAATCATCGGCGGTGAAAGTATCCTTGTCCATTATTCTGATGACGAGAGCAGAATCCCCTTCTGATATATTGAACACAAATTTCTCGTTCCACTCAGGATTCCTGCCTTGATCTGTAACATTTTTTTCATTATTAAAGAACTAGACATCGAAGGGAAATTGGGTAGTATGGAGAACGGAATTCATACGGGAAATATAGTCAAAAACTTTAAAGCAGAAAACGAAACAAAATAATATAACTAACCAGATGCTACTGTGCTCTTTTTTTGTTGAGTTCGGCATTTTATGATGCAGTAAGGGTCCATTTTACCTGCACCCGCGTTGAATTCATCAACAAAATCGAGGATGCAGATGAATACACAATAATTCAAATTCAATTGAAGAGATGGTGATCATTTCCCAGGAATAGTGTAATGGAAAAGAAGAAAATCAACATTGATTCATGGTTAAATTGGGTGTTGGGTAAAGTAGAATTTGTAATCTCTGTAAAAATTTATGAAAAAGTAGCTAATGAAAACCTTTGGAAAAAAATTATAAAATCCCTTTTAATATGAAAAAGGGAACGTTGAAACAAAACAATTAAAAAAATTTGAGTGAACAGTGATCATCATCAATGATTTATTTCAACATACAGGAAAGAACTGGACAGGGGATATATTACAGAGAAAGTCAGTAGTTTGGAGCCCCTGAGCGTTGAGGAGCTGCACCTCCAATGTTCCCTTCGGCATATCTGGATCTTCTGATTTAGAGGGGCGCACGCTTCACGTCCTTGGATCGAATCCACTGAGCCCAAAGAAGTGAATTTAAAGAAGCGCCGGGAAGACTTACAAACGGAGAGTAGCCGTGTTCTGCTGACCCGTTCTGTTATGAAATGCTGACCCGGTTCGTCCTCCGCCTTCTAATGTGAAAACGCAATTCAGGACTTTTCTTTTTAAGATTTGACCTTTGAAACGCGTATTTAATTGCTTAGAAGATTCTACGGAATAAAAGTTAACGATTGTGGAGTCAAGACTGGTGGTGAAGCTTGGCTGTAACACGTCTATCGATAATGGACGTCTGATCATTAGAAATTTAGTTAGTGGGTTGTTGGTGAGATTATTATTAAAAAGTATAATTTATTTTTTAATTTTTTTTAATACTTTATTAAAAGTTTAATGGTGTTCAAATTTTATTTTTTTAAATAAAATTTATAATTATCCAATATAAAGATAACAATTATGATAAAGATAATGATAAAGATAATGTTATTTTTTTAATCATAGTAATGGGTAACTACTAGGCATAACTTTCACACATGATAACTAATAACAATAGTACTCATTACTAGAAAAAAATACAATTAATTATAACAAAGATTCAAAAAAAAAATCTTATTAAATTAAGGAGGCTCAAAAGGGATTTCTACACCATTTTTTGAAGTATGGAATAGAATGTTGTCACATAGGTTTAGCTTGTTTAGTTGGGGAGCATGTTTGTTATCTTCCTCACCTTGATTTAATTTCTATAAGTGACATGTTAGCCTCTTATAATAAGGCTCTTGTAATAAGGCTAGAAGGGTAGATTCTGATATATATCTCACAAGAATATATCTATGCATCTTTTACAAGGATGTTCAAGATGTGTTTGAAGAAAAGTGTGTTTGCCAAAAAACAATGGCGTTGGCTAGATGTCCTACGAAATGGCTTTTTTCGTCGGAATCTGACGATATAAATTTACACGAATCACTATTTTTTGTTGTTCAGAATTCATTTCTGAATGCAGAAATGTATTCAACATACTAAAAAACTCCCAGAACACTCGGATTTTACATAAATAATCACTTAAATCTACGAATCCAACAATATCTCACCGGATTTCGGGCAAATATCCCTGGAAAAAATCTTCATTTCGTAGAATTTTTAGCCTACGACAAATTTTTTTATGTTGACCTTCATTCTAAGGTAGCGTTTTGAGAGTATGGTCAAGTCTTTTTTGGAAAACTTTAAGTTTGTGGGCGCACTTTGTAGATTTTATAGTGGTTCTAAAGTAAAAATTGGAAAAATTGGAGCTATCACTCAAGATTAGTGTGACTTATCAACATTTATTCTAAGAGGGAAAATAATTTGAAGTTCAAAATTTGTTTGTCTATTTCATAGGTAAAGATTCTACTTTCATTTTGGTGTTGTGATTGCATGGAGAGATGGTTAGTTTTGGGGCACCTTCAACCTCCAAACCTTGTGTTTTTAAAGGACATCGTAAAAAATGACTCTCCCACCTTCGCCCTCTTCTCTACCTAGTGCATATTATTAGGGTCCTGCCTTAACCTCCCTACTTTATGGTACTTAGAAGTTAGTCAATTAATATACATGGTCATCTTCTTTGTATAACACCCATTAGATAGTTAGTGGATACTTGTTTAATATAAAATGGTTTTCCTTATCAAATAAGACCCACTAGGTAGTTCGTACTCATCAATGATGAGACCACAAGTAATTAGGGCTTTGCTTTTGAGAATCTATTTATAGAGCTAGAAGGCTATCAAATGCTTTTGTTGAGTGTTGTTGTAATTGGAGCTCTGCTTAGTGAAAGATCACCCTACTTTAAGAGGCAAGTGAACATTTTTTTATATCTCTAATAATCATTCATAGAAGGGTTATATTTTGCATATTTCATCTCATTTATCTCTTGTATATGATTTTCTACATTGAATATCTTGTTTGTGATTCAAGTTTAAGGGTTAAGGATCACTACAAGTGGTATCAAAACTCTTTCCTGAGACAACATGCATCCAAATTTTAGCATGAATTTTTTAAGGCTAGAGACGTGTTTTGACGTATTTAAATATAACAAAGATCTATCGTTCAATGGGTAAATATGCAGTTGGTGAATAATACATGCAAAAAATACAAGTGGTATTGGCTAGTTGGACACCCTTATAACCTCTGTTGGTATCCCTAGGAGTAGTTCCATATTAGACAACATTTGTACACGAAATTATCTTCCACGTACCCTGGGGTATATTAGAATCCCTCTAGACACACCTAAAACTAGCCTTACATAAACACGTAGTTGTCTTGTGGCTATAGTACACAAAGAGTAAAACTCGAGGAGATCACTCTCATGTACTAGGGAATGAAGTTGTATAGTTAAGGGTATGATCTATCATCCTTGCTTGGTGTCATGAAATATTTAGCAGAGTACTATTGTTGAAAACCTTTTGGTAAATCAAAGTGCTATATCATTTTAATTCTTTATCTTTAGGACCATGAAAACCCTAACTTTTTGCAGTATGATAGTGAAATTCCTACATCCTTGAGTGTAGAGGAAATTTGGGAGTTCAATTAGTGTAGTAATACTCCCACTAGTGTGAACATGAAAATTTAGTGTCATATAGGGACCATTGTGGGATATCTAACTCAAAAGATTCATTGTACCATGTTGATCACATGGGTATATCTCTCTAGTAATACTTTTTGTGGACTCGACAATACATTTATTTGTGATATATCTCAAACGACTCTTCTCAAGAAACTAGTCACATTAAGATAAGTTGGGGATAACACTTCAAGGGGGTCTTAAGTGGTCCCATGACTCATACCCATGACATGGTTACTACAAACGACAAAATCTAGGTCCTGCAATGTCATTACTAGCAACTTGAGTCAAAGGTTGACAAACATGGTGTTGAACTCTCATCAAAGATTGACCAATAGTGTGATGAGTTCAAGAACCTAATAGGATTGCTACTTACATCCATGAGGATTACCAAAGCAACACATGGCTCCACCATTGGGAAACCTTCGACAAATAGAAAACAATGCACTAACTTTGTTGTTTTCGAATAACCATAATCTTTAAACACCCTCTCATAATCACAATTCATTGCACTACTTTCCAAAAGTATACAGAAACGAGTTTGATGGTTCCAATCAAGTCAATTGGGTTACCAAAATGGAACACAATTTCTCTCTCCATGGAATTATTGATGACCTAATGAAACCTAGATAGGGCTCTTATATTTAGATACAAAATGTTAGCAATAGTGGCAATGGAATAAAAAATCTTATAGAGGATATATTGCATGGAGACAATTTGTGAAGACCATCTATGCTCATTTTGAATGAGACACTCACTATTTGATAGTGGCAATGGAATAAAAAATCTTATAGAGGATATATTGCATGGAGACAATTTGTGAAGACCATCTATGCTCATTTTGAATGAGACACTCATTATTTGAGACAACTAACAAAATTACGCCTAACAAGCACAATTGTAGACTTTATAGTAGTCTTTGAGTAATTGGCAATTAAGATAAAGGGTTTGTCTAATTCATTTTTTAAAGAATGCTTCATTAATGGAACTACTTGGTTGGAGCCAATAAGAGACCTAAAGAAGTCAACATAGAACGTGTGTAGTGATTTTTGGACTCTTAAAAATATTTTGATGTAGTAGTTGAAAGTAATCCAAAGAAAAAAATTAAAACAATTATAAGAATTGAAACTTGTAATAATGTATTACTTGTATGTAGTTTAAAAGCAAATAAAAAATGATCATTAGTAATCGATACTTTGAAAATTAAAATATGAAATTTTTAATCTACATAGATAATATAATAAAGATTTTTTTTTTTTTAATTATTTTAAATATATTATTTTTATTATAAATTTCATTATATATATTTTTGTTATATATAAAAGAGACAACTCATAACAAATTTTATATATGTGTCTAAAATCGTAGACAAAATAAAATTTACATGAAAAATATTATAAAATTATATTAACTTTCAAAATCAATATTTTAAGCAATAAAAAAATTATATTAACTTTCAAAATCAATATTTTAAGCAATAAAATATGTCGTAGTTTAAACATTTTATTAAACAATTTTTTTTTGGCAATATTTTTTGGAGACATTTGTTCAAGCTAAAAATTGTTAGATTTATAGATTTGATTTTCAGTGTATTGAATTCATTTCTCCAATCATAAGTAAATTTTAAATAACAAAAAATAACAATTTTTTATAAATTTATATCCACAAATTCCAATGAAAAAAACTATTTCATAGAACAATTAAACAACATCATAAAATATAATATAATTAGATTAATTTTAATCTTTCTAAAGTAAATTTATATTTAATTTTAATATGTTAATCATCTCATTGTAATAACTCTATATTAGAGAGTAAATCAATTTCTTTGTTGTACACCAATAAAAATGTGTAATAGAAGTAAATTTATCAGACCGATACATTATTCCTTAAATGCATTTCGTATAATACGAGGTTCCACAATAAATTTTGATTTTAAAATTATTATAATATTAATAATTTTTATAATTTTTTAATTTTAAAAAATAAAATAATTTTTTTTTAATATTTTTTAACTACGGAAATAAAATATTGACATAAAAAAAAATCAATATAAAAGACAACTCATAATAAATTATATATATATTTTTATATAATGAGAAAGACATATTGTGAAAATAAAATTTACATTAAAAAGATACTATCAATTTATTTTAAATTTCAGAATCAATAGTTGTCAAAATCATTTGGAGATCGTGATGCAAGAGCATCGTCATCAAAACATAAGTGGAGGACAACTCAATACTCTAACGCTAATTTTTGAAGTGGTTTTGAATTTTAAAAGAGAACATGTCACAAAATATCTGAAAAGATTGTAATTAAAGAACATCTTAAATGTTTAGGAGTTGAACCATCGCAGGAGATCGATGGGGAGTGTATTTTCCTTTAATGTAGTAGATTGCAGTACATATTTGAAGCATTTGCTCTTATATGTCTGTCTCAAACATTTATTGTAATAGCCTTAGTAGTTGAAAGTTTTTAATTTGATAGGATATCACTAAGGTACTCGGAGGAAAAATCTCTATGAGCTCTTTTGTATAAATAAATGCATTGTTTCCCAGAAGAGGCTGTTGAAGGTTATTGTTGCTGAAGATGATTGTAGCTAAAGATTGGTGAAGCTTATCGAGTTGTATGAGCCCATGCACATATGATTTGAATGAATATAACAAAGAAGTGTTGATCCAAATGTTTGGTGTTGTTGTAATTGTGTCTATCTAAATGAATGGTAGGTTTTCGTTTAATTATGTTCTCTGTTATTACTCGTTCTTATGTTCTGAATGCATTTACATGGTTGAATGTATGAATCGGTGAGGGTTTAGATAAGTTTCAATTGTTTCTCTTCATGAGATTATGCAAGGAGTGCATATTGTCTGGAAGGAGTGTGTTGACAGAGTCTAGTTCAACTTAGAATCTTAGGAGAGATATCGTGGAGCTTTGTATGCAAGGTGTGCATAATGTCCGCAAGGTGTGCGTCGACAGAGTATTTTTGACTCAGAACCTCATGAGGAATAACTCAAAGTTTACTTGTAGAAGAGTGTAAAGAACTGTTGCAAGGTGTGCACAGTCGCTCACAAAGAAGTTGAGTCGTGGAAGAAGACCTGTTGCAAGGTGTGCACAGAGTCAAAATTCGACTAAGTGTCGAAGAAATGCTCTAAGGAGTTAGAGGCTTCGAGGAAGAACAAGCTCAGAAGGGGTAGCAGGCAAGGATTCTTCAATAGGGAGGATGCCTTTAAGATTCCCCAAATTAACGAGCAAGATCCATTCGGAGGAAGCGAGATCATTTCAGACCGTTAGATCTGAGAGAGTTGCATAGAGGTTAGCCTTGGAGTCCTTCGGCACTCCGAGTATTCAGAGGTTTGAAAATGTTCGAGGTGTGGGATCGCCGAAGTCCATAAGTTGCGAAGTGAATCCTAGCTGTCGGTATCATGGAGGATACGTGGCAATAGATCGGAGAGTTCGTGAGAAAGAACTCCTGAAGCTTTGCGTGGAGCAAAGAGAAAACTTCGTGAAGTCGCGAAGGACGAAGTAGATCTGGATTGTTGGATCAAGAATAACACATGGCGAAGATCCACATACTTAGGAGGAAAAACGCTTCAACGAAGTAGCGAAGTGAGCCAAAACTCCCGAAGTCCTGAGTAGCGAAGTTCATTGAGGCTATTGATCTGAGGAGGACACATGTCAACAGATTGTGGACTTCAGAGAGAATAGCAAGGAGAAGGCAGAGTCGTTGACCAGAAGTCGTCCAAAGCTCCAAAATGTAAGAAGCTAAATACTTAGTTGTCAATTGTGTGGACACATGGTGTTAGATCTATCACTTCGATGATACGACACTTCGGGGAATTTGGAGAGAAAAGTCTTGAACTCTCGAAGTCAACATGAGTCGTTGATGAATGGAGGGACATGTGTATAGTGGATATTTACTTTAGAGGATTGACACTCTGAAAGAGAGAGGAGTAAAGGGGCATTGACTAAAAGTCGCCCAAAGTGGAATCAAAGGACAATCTCAGCCGTGGATTGAGACGAGCACATGGCACTCGATCCATAGCTTCGCGTAGAAAGTACTTCGGGGAAAAAAGGATTTGGAATGTTCAAAACTCTCGAACGTCGAAGTTTTGAAGTAGATCACTGTCGTTGGCTGTCATGGGAGCATGGGTCGTAGATCTGGTCCAGGTGATTTCGTCGATTCAGAGTTCGGGGAAAAAGGAGTCGACTGCATCCAAAATCGCCAAAGCCCCGAATTCGCGAAGGGAATTGGCCTGAGGTCATAGCCCTTGGTCATATTGAAGAAGAGCCTAGCATAGGAGCTAGTGCTCACCAATTAGTGTTACCAGAAGTGCCAGAGAATAGGGTTGCGGGTGAATTGAACCTGCGTGGTAACAAATAAGGGACCTGTGTAAATTGTTCCAGGGTCTACTAGAGGCCTAAAAATCCGATTCGTCTTAGTGTTTTGAAGATCCTTGACCGAGAGGTCGAGTAGCCCCGAGGAGAGAAGGGGGGTCTGTGTCAAATCACATTCGGCCTAGGCCACACCAACTCTTAACATGGTTGGAGTTTTTTGTCGGTTGAACTATGGTCCAACGGTTAATCGATGAGAGCTTTCCATCATTGACCCAGGTTTGATTCCTAACTGGGAATCATGAGAAAAACATGGCTGGATTTTTTTGGGTGTCTCCTCCTGGTCGCCTATCCCTTAACATGGCTATATTTTTTTAGGTGTCTCCTCACAGCTACCGTGAGTTTCAAAGCTTGGTCGAATTATAGAAAAAAACCCTCAAAATCAAATCGCTCTAGCAAGATTTGACTTTAGAATCAATATTTAAAGCGACAAAACATACTGTAATTAAATTATTTTTCATCTTTCTAAAATAAATCTATTTTCAACATTAAGATGTTAATTATCTCAGTGTGATAACTCCAATAGGAGTGAATCTAAGGCATATAAGGTTCACAAAAAATGTTATTAAAGTTACAATGATACATTACTCCTAAAATGCATTCATTAGTGGTGTTGGCACACGGTTATAAGACCCTAGGTTCAATTTATTCAACCAAAAAAATCTTTAGATACTGATCCTTTTGGCATCACCTACATGCAAGTGAAGTCTCACTCGAGGCATCTACTAGGGTTGCAGGAACCAAGTTTCTGTAGGTACGAGGGAATGTGAGGCTATCATCATATCCATTACTATATATCCACCCTATGTGCAATACATGCATTCATATCCTTTGATTAGTTATCAAACTCTATTGTGCATAAGCCTTATCACATAGATTGCAACGTAAGTAACCCATTGTTTCATTCATTATTACTATGCATCAATCATATAGTAAACATATCTATACTAATCATGCATAAACAAAATATTCATGAACAACCACATCAAAGGACACATTCAAGCAAAAACTTTAACATGGTTCACCCAATTCTTGGGCTACGTCACAACAATCGGCTTCTATATTAATCTTCATGCAGTAATCACTTCAGGCTTGCGCACTGCGCTTACAATAGATACAACACCTAATAGTTCATCCCAAAACCCTAATATGTCCTAATTGTTTTCTTTCTTTTTCACCAACATGCTATTTTTCCTACTTTTACGCCTTCATGCTACTTTTCTTGCTTTTACGCCTTCATGTTGCTTTTCCTTCCTTCTTTTGCACGTGTTGTGACTTCTTCTTTGATCCCACAAACTACTCCATTTTCTGCTTTTGCGCACGCTTTTCAAAACTTAGTTATTCAACATGCATGTCCAATAGGCCCTCAAAAGTGACCTGTGGCTCGTCCCGATCCACTTAAGCTTGTTTTTTCGTGCCCTTCCATGCCTCAATGAACTTTTGGAGGGTTTCTCTTGTTGTAGTGACTTCCTTCTTTACCTTAGCTTCTTTCTCCAAAATCCACTCTACTACATGCACAAACAGGGTCGTGAGCTTCTCCTCGTTGTACTGTGTTTCTTTTTTCACTATGCTTTGCACAACTACCAATTCCCTATGACCTTGTCTACTTCATTCTACAGGGGTGTAATGATCCCAAGCCATTATGCAAGGATCATCACTGTTTTGGTGTCTTTTTAAAACTTTTTCTGAGTGAGGTATTTTGTCAAACACTTTGTTGATCTACCTTTTAGATGTGTTTATATGTGTGTATGCAGAAAATAAAAGAAAGAGATAACCATGGAACATACCTCAACCATATGCAATAAGATAGACAAGCCAAAAC
>SNQJ01S0000351.1:144052-166427 GCA_010110895.2 Picea sitchensis | reverse complement strand
ACTTTAATTAATTAATTAACCTTTTTACCTCTGAAAATCTCCTTATCTCTCCTTGTGGCTTCCTTGGCCACTGAAAGTCACTTCTAGCCATCCCATACTATAGTGTTTCTCCTCCCGATTCCAATGAGCTATTACACTGAGAGGTTCCTCCAAGTAATGTACCCAAAATGACCTCTTCAATGATTTTAATTAACTTATAGCTCAAAATAGTCAAAATCATGGAAATCGTCGGAATGGAATGAAACCAAAGCCAACCTATGTGGAATGGCTCATAATGATGGAATATGATGATCAATGCCAACTGGACCCCACAATTCCTCTCAAATACCCCTGTACTCGCTATAACATCCATTTGGCTACTCTGGTCATCATAAGTCTTTGCACTGTGATGATGTCCCAAAGTGGGGACATTACAAGGGGTACCAATCACTGTGCGAGAGTCTTATGCTCTTCCTTAGATGTTATATCTCATTGTATGACTGTCTTTTCACCATGATGGCCGCTATGTGCTCAGATGGTGGCAACGTGCTTATATTCCTTGTGTCCTTCTGTGCCTTCTCCTCTGCATTCCTTAATCTTTCCTTGACGACCTTCATCTCCGGTTCCATCATCAACTTTGTCCAAAGCTACATGATTTCCTATCATAACTTCACGTACTCCTCATATAGACTCTTAATTCTTGTGACTGAGATTATGGTTTTTCTTTCTCTTTGTTCCTTCTCCTCAGGTGGTGTCCCTGGTGTAGTGTGCACTTCAAACTCTCTGATTCTGTTGCGGAAGCCTTGAATGGCTTCATTGATTTTGGATACATGTTCCTCTAGTGTGGCTTCTACCACCATCGGTACCTTTGGAATATCCTTATATAGTTTCTAGATGGTCTGTTGTATCCTCTTTGCCTATTGCTCGGCCTTGTCATTCTCCTTCAATATCTTCTATGCCTTTTGATCGGGCTCATCCTTCTTTTGCACAACTGTCGTATAATCCTTCTATGGTTTTGACTTATCGGTCGTTACCTTAGCCAACTCCTTTTACATTGACTCTACACGAAACTATATTTCCTGCGCAATACCTGTCTGTAAGCCTTGTAGTGATCCTATGGGCATATGTGAAATGACTAAGTCTAGGTGACTTAGTACTCGTTCCTTCTCTTGCATATCTGGCACAGGGAACTCAATTGCATCTAGCGAGATCTTCAAAACTATGAGCACTGCTGATATTTCTGACAAGTAAGAAGTGGTGGCCCCTCCTTTCCCAGTCGCGCTTGTTGTTGGTCCTTCACTAGATCTTCGCTTTGGTGTTCTCGTTACTACCTCCCAGAGCTGCTGCAATGTCGTTAATTTTTCCTGCACCTTCTGGTGCAGTTATTTATGTTTCAACGACATTTGTTGAGTTGTCTCTTCTATGACATCCCTCACTTGGTAGCTGATCTTGTCAATATCATCGCTCATCAAAGTGTAGATAGTTGGTTCTTTATGGGATTTCATCTTCTTCCACGCATATGTTGTTTTCCCATTACCCTTGTTTTTCCTCTTTTCCCCTGCTTTTGGTACTGTCTCTTGTGCGTCCCCTGCGCCATCGCCTTGTCCATTTTCTTGACCATTGCCTTGGTATTCTTTGCAGGAACCTTCCAGTCTGGGTTCCAATCCTGCATAATCAGTTGGGTGTCTTCCTCTGGGACTTTTTACTTTGTCTAGACCCATTCCTCTCTCAGATCTTTCTTTTCTTGTATGTAGATGTGATGATGGTCTTCCTGGAATAACGCAATTGGTGTGTACGCCTCTACAAGCTATGGTGAAATTCGTGGTGTATTCTGGATGCACCTCCTAATCCTTTCATTGTACAAAAATAAATCAATGTTGGTGTCTATTTGTCTTCTATTGTTCGTTGTGTACCAGAAGTTATGATACTTAGAGGCCAAGCACGAATTACCTCTTAGACCTAGAAACTGTGCATCTTCTGGTTCATTCCATGTTGTGAACCCAATAAAAATTAACAACTAAGAATAGTGGAATTCCATGCCTTTGTATTGTGCTTCGACGTAATCGATGAGGAACTTGTTAAGTAAAAATGGTGTTGAGCTCATCAATACCCCTTCTACACACTTCTTATCCATAGCTATCACGCATGCAGGCACTTGGTCTCTCCACTTTCTCAACAACTTGCACAACAATGCTTGCGTCACAATTCATACCGTTGGGTTGCATATGCTTGGTACGTCCAACCCACACACCCCTCTAACTATGTGGAATTTATCCCTCATGTACTCTGACAAAGCTTGTCATTATTTTTGTCTACAAATAGTAGGGTGGGATCTTCCCCCTATGATGGTAATCTTGTGATTTGGGAAATGATAAGATCCATGTCTATAGAAATTGGCATGTCCAACCATAAGTAACCACCATGCATACATGTTAACAACATCTTGACACATGCATTCACCTCATGGCTCCTACCAAAGTGTGGAATGGTGAAGAGATTTAGTATGTCATCTCATTCCAACCCTTTGGCCCATACATTTAGCACATGTATAGTCTAGTTCGTCACTGGATCTATTTTCAGTTCCAAGTACTCGCTTGGTGCAAGTTCAGGTAACTTTCCTATGTCTGTGATATTGTGGTCCACATATTTAAGTTGCGACACCTTATGTAATATATCCTCATCAATGATGATGCCATTTGGGATGTCAGGCATCACCAATGGATACTTGGCATCCTTCTCCAACATCACTAGTTCAACATCATCCTTCCTCGACGGAATGTAGTCCCTAGTAAACCGTGGCTTCGATGATGATGCCCTCAAAGTCTCCTCAACCTCTGGTGTTGTTGTTTTTGCTCTTGTTCAAGATTTATTTGGTATGGGTGTTTCTACCTTTGGTGGTTCCATATCTGTAATCCGATTACTAGTGACAACTACTTCAACTCTGTGGTTATTCTCAAGATCTGCAACACGATTCTCGACTCTCTCTTACTCGCATGCAACTCCAACTAACAATGACCAATGCTTGTCGGCCCTCCGTGGATTTTGTGCCCCTTCGATAACTACCCATTCACCTCAACGCCAAAATTAATTGTCTAATCCCTTAGTACTGTACACTGAATATCGTCTTTAAAGTTGCATTGATTCCAAATCCTTTGCTCGATTTTTTCCTTGATTTGCCAGTCTGTCACAATCTTCGTCGGATTTTTCCATTTATGTCGATGCGTCTTTGTGTTGTGTTGTCATTACAGATTTTGAACCATCATTTCCGCTCTTTAATGTTGTTTAATAGTCTTTATCCTTCCTCATCTGTGCAATTTTTATGCCTTACCTGTTCGTTTACTGCACATGTTGTGCTTCTGCACGTAATTCCTTTCTTCTGCGCAGTTTGTTCTATATGTGCAACACTCCCTCCTTCTACACACTTACTCTTGTTGAAAATTACTTACTTTTTGTTGTTTTACCTTTGTTTTTTTTTCTTTTTCCACTTTTTATTTTTCCTACTATAATACACCATTATAAAACAAAGGTTCTCGCGCAGGTCAGACTAATGTGTAGTCGGTCGACCATCCATATAGAGTTTTAGCTGACTTCCATTCACCAGTCCTCCCAAGATGTAACCCTTCAACATTTCTAGCTGCACACCACCTGCTTTTGTCACATACTTTTTCATGTATGGCCCTAACCAATGCATCCTAAACTTCTAGGGGTGCCACCTGAACTTGTTGTCGTAGAGCAATATTAAGTCTCCCACTTGAAACTTTTTCTGTTTGATATGCCTATCATGCCATGATTTTTCTCTTTCCTTCTGGACTTGCTGATGGAATCCTATGACAAATCAGTCTTCCTCGAGTTGTAACAACTGTGACGCCAGAGTCTGAAAGATATGTAACGACTACAATGCACAAGATCGACACAATAAATTCCATCGACATTACTGCTTCTTGCCTATATACCAACCTAAATAGGGTCTATCCTGTCAAATTTTTTCTTGTAGTCCTATATGCCCATAATACCGTTGTAACGTACCCAACCACCCAGGCTGGGCCACATCACACAAAACTCTCTCATTATCAGCTTTGATACCAAAATGTAATGTACCTAGCCTCCAACTAAGCAACATTACATGTGAAATACACATAAAAATGAAACTTCTACTAATTAAATCAATTCTTTTACTGTTAGTCGATTTCCTGTAGCTTACAACTACAAATTTATAACAGATTTAGCTACATTCTATAACCATAAAAAAAATGCATCTAAAGCATGCTAATAATCAACATGAATTACAACTAAACCATTCATTACAACAACATATAAGTCATTCTAATTCACACAGAGTTCATGCACAACAATAACACATGTAAATAACTTTGTACAAGATAAAATACTTATCTTAAAACAAGAATCATGCAACCAGTTGCTTGGGACGGACGTTCCACCCAACCATAGACTGACTATTCCAAATATCAACAACTAGTCACCCCCAAGCTGAGGCTAGTAATCCACAAAATAGGGTGGTCTCTCACAGTCCACTTACAACTCATAAATCTCATAACCCAACTGATATTCTCCTATAGCTATCCCGATATTTCCACCAACTCTCTTCCTCTTGACCTGCCTAACCCAAGGAATGCACCATTCATTTATCAGGGATCACCCAAGGGATGTATCATCTATTTATCAGGGTAACCCAAGGGATGTACCATCCATTTATCAGGGTTAAACCAAGGGATGTACCATACGTTTATCAGGGATAGCCCAAGGAATGCGTCATTCATTTATCATGGTATCTATGGCACAGGTAACTAGGAATCTCTCAACTGGGAACTCAAGGGAACTTGCTTCTAGGAAAACTATAAACAAACCAACAACAAACACTTGTTGTTTTAGAGCAACTCACACAAGAGTTCACTCTTTCGGCTTGATAGCCGAGCTCTTCAGTTCTCCAACTCCAATTCACTCCAGTTACACTCCAGAATTCTCCCTCCATGGCCGCACCAGTTCCAAGTTCTCTTTTGTCCCCTTTTGCGAATGTTGTCCCAACCCATACCAATTCCTCTCTTGTGGCTTGCCTTTCTTGACTCACACTCTTCCCCAAGCTAATTGTACTCAACCCCATGTTACCAATAACTCTGGGATGTGACCACTCACACCCACCCTCTTACATGCATTCAATGATTGGATTTGGAAACACTCAATCAAAATGTTGTGACCACTCACACCCACCCTCTTACATGTATTCAATGATTGGCTTTGGGAACACTCAATAAAAAATCAGAAGGTTCACATATAATTGGAAAGTTTAGGAAAATGGGTTAAATTGATATACATGGGTAATTCCCCCTCTCAACCATTATCCTAGACACTTCCTCCTCTTGTGGATTAATTAAGCCTCCATATCTTGTCCATGTCCCGTTAGCAGTTGGCATCACATTTTTATTATTAAAACATGGAAATACAATTCACATATTACATCACTTGGCCGTAGCCAGATATTGTATCCACATAAGCATTAATTAAATTGGGGATGTTACATTCCCCCTCCCCTACAATTGTGCGCCATCCTCAGTGCACTCTATACTTAATATATATATATATATATATATATATATATATATATATATATATATATATATATATATATATATATATATATATATAGATATGCAAATTTACATCACAATACTTAGAAATAAAAACTATGCAATTTAATAGCTCCAGCAACAACTCTAACCATCATTCTCTTGAATAGCTCCAGCAACAACTCTAACCATCATTCTCTTGTTCCTCTCAACTGGTTGACCCAATGAATTCATCATTCGTTTATCAGGGTTGACCCAAGGGATGTACCATCCGTTTATCATGGCTAACCCAAGGAATGAGCCATTCGTTTATCAGGGTCCCCCAACGCAGTTGGCTAGGACTCTAAGACGTGGTTCCAGAACTCTAGCTGCTCAAAATGGAGTCTTGCATTATGTTTTCTTCAAAATTGTAAAAAAATTATGGGTACTCTTCCCACATGTTTTCTTCATGCTCCCATGTAGCATCTTCAGGACCGTAGCAGGTCCATTGAACCTTTACCAACCCTATGGCTTTGTTCCTGGACACTTTGACTTTTCGTTCCAGGATGCGTACTAGTTCCACTTGGAAATCCCCTTCGTGCTCCACTTGGATCACATTCCAATCAATTATGTGGTTAGGATTAGGTACATTCTTCTTTAATAATGATACATGAAATACATTATGCACTCTTATGGATGCAAAAAATGCTAGCATGTATGCAATTGGCCCTATCTTTTCTAATATTTCAAAATGTCCACAATATCTTGCTACCAACGTCAGGCAACTTCCTAATCTTATAGAACTTATCTTTACCTTTAATTTTAAAAACACATGTTCTCCCACTTTAAAATCTCTGAAAACTTTGTTCTTATTTTCATAACATTTCTGCCTATCCCGGGCAACCTTTAAATTTTGCTTTATATTTTCCATATGTTCTACCATTTCTTTCAACAAATTTGGCCCAACAACTGCTCTGTCTGCTGGATTATCCCAATTCACTGGAGTGTCACATTTTCTGCCATACAAGGCTTCAAATGGACTCATTTTCAATGAGGCCCGATACCCATTATTGTAGGAAAATTCAACTAAATGAATATAATCTTCCCACTTTGATGGATGATCCATCACATACACTCTAAGCATGTCCTCAATTATCCTGTTAATCCTTTCTGTTCGCCCATCTAACTCTAGATGATACGACGTACTGAGATTCAAATTTGTTCCAAAGCTTTTGAACAAACCTTTCCAAAATTTTGAAGTAAACTTTGGATCTCTATCCGAAGCTATTTTCTTAGGTACTCCATGTAACCTAGCAACTTCCTTCATATAAATTTATGTGATATTTGTTACCTTGTGTGTAGTCTTTACTGGAATAAAACGTGTTGCTTTATTCAATTTATCCACCACCACCACCATGATGGAATCATGTTGTTTCATTGTTCTAGGAAGCTTAGTAATAAAATCAATTGTGACTACTTCCCACTTCCATTCTAGAATGGGAAATGGCTATAGAAAATATGTTGGGTGTCTATGTTTTGTCTTCACTCTTTGACATCCTAGACATATGGCTATGTAATTAGCCACTTCTTTCTTCATTCCTGGCCAAAAGTACTGGCTTATTACTGCTACAATTGTCTTCTGATATCCTAGGTGTCCAACATATGGCACATTGTGCATTTCCTTTAGAACTGCATTTTTATCTCATTGGAATTCGACACATATACTTTTCCTTTGTACATGAGGATTCCATCCTCTTTCAACTTATAGGAATTTAGCTTCTACTGAAATTTACCTTGTTGTAATATTTCTCTTATTTTCACATATTGTTGATCTGAATTCGCTGCTGCAATAATTTGATCTTTCAAATCTGTCCTGTACATGTTGATTTCTACCACTTGGACTTCATGATCTCTCCTACTAAGTGCATCAACCACTTGATTTTCCTTTCCTTTTATATGCTTAATTTTGAAGTCATATTCACTCAGAAATTATGTCCATCTAGTTTGTATGGCATTTAGTGTTGGCTGTCCAAACAGATGTTTCAGGCCACAATGGTCTATTCTTATTTCGAATTTCTTACCCATAATGCAATGCCTCCACATTTTTAATGCATGTACAATCGCTTCTAACTCCATTTAATGTGTAGCATAATTCCTCTCATGCTCTTTTAATTTTCTAGATTCATAGCATACCACATTGTCCTTTAGACCGAGGACTCCATCGAATCCTTCCTTGCATGCATCGGTGCACACAACAAAATCTTCATTTGGATCTGCAATCTTCAGTATTGGTGCACTTGTCAATATTTCCTTTAGATGTTGAAAACTCTCTTCACACTTGGAAGTCCATTCAAATTTCACTCCCTTCTTTTGCAAAGAAGTGATTGGACTTGCAATCCTTGAGAACCCTTTTATGAATCTTCGGTAATAACCAGAAAGACCCATGAATGATCTGAAATCTGTCACATTCTTTGGAACTAGCCATCCTCTAATTGCCTCTATCTTCTCAGTATCAACTTCTATCCCTGCTACTAAAATTATATGCCCCAAGTAGTGAATCTTCTTTTGGTAAAAGATGCACTTACTTAGCTTAGCATACAATTTATGCTTTCTTAAAACTTGCAACACCATTATTAAATGTTTCTCATGTTCTTATTTCAATTTAGAATAGATGAGTGTATCATCTAAGAACACAATCACAAACTTGTCCAGGTACTCCCTGAACAATCCATTCATTAGGCACACAAAAACTGTTGGGGCATTTGATAGCCCGAATGGCACTACCTTGAATTCATAATGCCCATATCTTGTTCTGAATGTTGTCTTGTTGTTTTGTTCTTCCTTTATCCTTACTCGATGATATCCAAATCTTAATTCAATATTCAAAAATAGTCTTGCACCTTTCATCCCATCAAACAAATCATCAATTCTTGGCAAAGGATACTTATTCTTTATGGTAAACTTATTAAGCTGTCTGAAATCAATACATAGCCTCAAGGTTCCATCCTTATTTTTCAAAAAAGGAATTGGGGCTCCCCAATGTGACACACTTGAGCGTATGTACCCCTTTTCCAATAATTCTTCAAGCTTCATCTGCAACTCTTTTAGTTTTGGTGTACCCATTCTGTAAGGTGTCTTAGACATTGGGGAAACTCCTGGCACTAAATCAATAGAGAAATCAATGTCTCTTTTTGGTGGCAGTCCTGAACTTTCTCTGAAAACATCTTCAAAATCCCTCAAAATTGAATGGTCTTCAATGCTCGCCACTCTGTCTTTGGTCACCTCCTCTATATGGGATACAAACATTTGACATCCTTTCCTGAAGCTCTTCTTCAACTACATAGTTTCAATCTCTTTAACAACTACAACTCTTGGAATGCATTGAATCTTTCCTTGCTTCCCTTCCTCATCAAGACATGTGATTGTCTCGTTGTAATAGGCTAGGACAACATGATGTTTCTCCAACCAATCCATACCAATTAGACAATCATATGGACCCAATGGTATGACATTTACATCCACCTTTGTATGGAGTCCATTCATGTCTATCATACAATCTTTAACCAACTCATTGATTTTCCTCTTAGCACTCATGGCTAACTGAACTAACCAAGATTTCTTATGCTTACTACTTTGCAAGTGAAATATTTCAACGATGTTAGCATTTATGTAATTATGGATAGCTCCCGAATCAATTAAAATTGTTATGGGATCATTATTGATCTTATCTTCCACTTCAATCACGGGAGATTGATACTTTGCCTGCTTGTATCCAAGGCTGCATAAATCCTTGGCATGCTTCCTCCCATGTATTCCATTATTTCATCATATTGAATGTTGTGTATAGTCCCCATTCTTTTTCCTTCGTGAAGGAAATCCTTACCTAGATGATTTCCCCTGCATCCCCAACATTGCACCGGTTGCTGCCTTGGCCTTTTTCCAAATGAATCTGTAGTCTTGTGTTCATTTTGTGCGACTTGACCATGTTGATTCGCTTGGAAATTATTCCTGACAAAGGGTGGCTTAAAACCCTTATGCATTTGATCTTTCTTATCCTTCATCTTGTCATTCCAATCTTTTTGGAAAATTGGTCTTCCTTTTCTCTGTTCATATAGATGCCTTGCTCCCCTTATGGTTTCCTCCATGGTTTTGGGGTTGTCATATTGAATCTTATCACTGTAGAAAGAGGGTGACCCACTTAGAAACATTTGGATTTTGACTTTCTCATCCTTGATGAAGTCAACATACTTCAACAA
Source organism: Picea sitchensis (assembly GCA_010110895.2). NCBI lineage: Eukaryota > Viridiplantae > Streptophyta > Pinopsida > Pinales > Pinaceae > Picea > Picea sitchensis. The sequence goes on along the minus strand of SNQJ01S0000351.1, from coordinate 156,631 downwards.
TGTTGGAACACATATAATTTTGAGCTTTTGAACTTTAGATTTTGCTTCTTCGAAATAAATGTTTTACCAAAAGAAGAAAAAAACTTAGAGAATTATTTCGGAAATTCGACCTTCAGATGATTTCTATCATACTAGATCCAAAAATCCTGAAATCCGAACCGTCAAAATACTTTAGACTAATCCAATGTTTAAAACATGATTAATTGAAACATAAAAGTGATTAATAAGAGATTAGCTTCTCTGTGAATTCAACCTTTGGGATATTTCTGCCCTCTTACATTCAAAACCTCTGAAAGCCGAATCGTCGAATTGTTAATAATGTTTATGATTGGCTAAAGTTAACGATTTGAATAATTATTGTGATTTTCCAGGCATGCTAATTTTATGGCGCCACAAAAAGTTGCAAGGAAGATCGATAGACCAGATTTCAGAATCTAGCGAAACGCTAAACCAGCTTGGAAGCCTGATAAACTAAGAATATAATATCCCCAAGGATGAGCCCCAGTTGTATTTATAAATTGTAAAGATGTTTTGTAGGCTGGTGGGCTTATGTGTTTATTAGGCTGGAGAGCCTAAGTGTTAAAGGCCAAGAGTTTGATTTTGTATATGTAATTATGCAGATCATTAATAAAATATAAACATTGTTGCATGTAGACCAACCATGAAGAAAGAGTGATGGGGGAATAAGATTCCACAAGGTTGGGTAAGGGAGGTGGCTAAGTGTGTGGGCCTAGGGGCTAAGCTAGGGGGCTTACCTCTAAAGGGGATAATAATTTATTATTATTTCCTGAAGGCTATGGTGGACATGTTGAGTGTTGTCCTAAGTTCCTGTAAAGGGAACATGTGCTAAGTGGAACTCATGCGGCTCCAGGAAGACAAGTGTTGACATAGGCGCATGCACTTAAAACTGATGAGTTAGCCGTGTTGGGGGTCGTTCTGTCATTCTGTCATCCTCCACTCGAGTTCACGGGGATGCCCGTCTGAACCCGTTTTTGGCCTCTACGTTTGTATCTGCATAACTGCACATAGTGAAGGTTGTTTGGGAAGCCATTTGCCCATTCTCCATATGAACTTGTTGGTCTCTGTCATCGACCTCTGTATATCCATGGTCACCCGAGAAACCACTCACAGGAAGGGGGAAAAATTGACCTGTGTGTCCTGTGAACCTAGAGAGAACTTATGGACTGATCTACGTCTTATGTGAAGCCTGAGTATCCTGTGTATTATCCATGTCCTGTGTGTCATGACTGAGTGTGGTTTGCTTCCATCATATGTTCCTTGTTGAGCCTTCCTGTTGTCCTCCTTGTGCTGGAACAGAGTTGAAGAAGTAGGTTGTTAGGCCTGTGTGCAACACTCTCTTGAGGTGAGGGAGGTGGTTGTAGTTGAAGAGGCAGGTTGTCAAGCCTGTGAACAACTCTCCCAGGTGAGAGAGTTTGCTGGGAAGTGGTTTTCTCCCAGAGAGAGTCCAACACCAGCTACGGAGCTCTGAGAATTCCTGATCCGTCCTGTTGTCAAGACCCTAAGAGGGAGGTGAAGCACCCGATGGACTATGTGACAGTGAAGGTGTATACTCTCGGGTGGAACAGGCATGTGGGGAATGAGAATCCATGAATAGTGGCCGTAAGAAGGCTCCTGGAGAGAATCCTTCCGGTTGCATTGTGCAGTTTCCTATAACCTCAACCTAGTCTAGGATTCCCTTTCCTTGGGTGGAGTTTAGTCCCAGCTTGGGGGTGACCCATTGCTGAGCATGATGAGCAACGTAGTCTATGGCTGGGAGGTTTGTGGAAGGTATGCATATAGTTGGTGGATTTACTCCAGCTAAAAGATAACTATCAGTCTGTGCTTAATTTATATGTTATGCATGTTTGTGCTACTGATGTTTGAATGTTATCATGTGTTCCATTGCATGTGGATTTACTATTAATCTTGTTTGATTCTGAATGGTAACAATCACTTTGTGTTATGTGTTTAATTTCGATTAAAATGCATGTTATATATATTTATATGTGAATGTTTCGCAGTGGTAGCATTACCTGGTCTCTGTGGAGGGCCAGGGATGCTACAATTTGTTATCGCAACTAAGTTAGAGCTGAGTAGTTTCATTGCCCAAGCTGGTTGATAGCTGGGGATGTTTCAAATTGGTATCAGAGCCATGGTTTCAACACTGAGCATGGATGGGCTATGCTAGTGGTAGTTGAAGCAAAAGTTTCAAAAAAGAATTGTTGTCGAAGTAGACAAAATTTGAGTTCTGAGACAAGGTTTCAACGCCAAACTTGGATGGGCTAGATAAGTGGTCATTGGACCCAAGGTTTCAAGAGGAAATTGTGTCTGGAGGACCAATTTCGAACCCCGGAACCTTTCTGAGTTCCAATAAGTTACCTTAGCCGTGTTACGAAGCTCAGGAGGAGTAGTGGTGTCATAAAACCACGACATAAGTGGTATTGGGACATAGAGTAATGTGGACCTTAGGATCTGTTCGGGAGAAGGATAATCCTTCACGATTGTCAGATATGGTAATGTTGTGAGGCGGTTAGCCGTGAATTCCTTTGGAAATCCTCAGAGTAACAGAGTCTATTCTATGCTGTAGGATTTGTTCGGAAGGAAGGGAAATCCCTTATGACCGTCAGATCTGGTGAAAGTGCAGAGGAGTAAAACTGGAAGCCCTTCGAACTTTGCGAATTCAGTGAATTCTGATGCCAGAAATAAGAGAAGGGATGAAGCCCGAAGCTCCGAAGTGGATCTACATAGTAGATCTGGAGAGGAGAGCTCGACCATTGGATCAAGCTAATGTTAAAAGGTCAAATGCAGTAGTGAAGGGAGAAATCTCCTGAAGAGCTGAAGTAGTGAGTCATGATGACGTCACTTGGATGGACGTGGACACATGGGATGTGTGCCACCTGTTATCACTCCAAGAAACTCTTTGAGGTTGTAAGTCAAAGATGCTTGGTAACTTAAAATAAACTTGTTTTTGTGTTTTTTGTATGTGTGGATCAATGGGATAACTCAACTACAGTGTGACATTCAGACAATCAAAATGGATAATCAAATGAACTAGTGCTCTCAAGGATCAATAATCAGACTTTAAAGTGGGTGAAGAAATCAATGCTTATAAACCAGATACACAATGTAGGGTTTAATAAACAATGTAAGCAACTATTAATCAAGTTATGAATTGACTAATGAGATGAAAATCATATTGCAGTTAAAACAACTTGAATAAGATTACAGAAGGAAAGGTGAAATCTGACATCAATAGAGAGAGAAAATTGTGATTTGTATTATCATATGAAAAGGTTGTTTACAATATAGTGTAGTCCCTGTATCCAAAATCGAACCCACGGTTCCTTAACAGTTTGTGGCTTTATAGCCTTTACATCAAGATTTCAGATCCTATTTTAATGGATCTGAAATGCCTAAAATAAACATAATCAAAATTAATCTTTAGCATATATGATCTAATCCTATCATCATAAGTCGAAATTGACAGCTAAAGCATTATTTGGCAATTTGCTGATGAAAATCACAGATTCATAAATCTATCTTTGATGACTGGGCAATTTCTATCAAGAGTAATCATGCCATTTGGTGTTATTTCCTTACCATATGTCTTTAAAACTCAATGAGAAAGATATTCTAGCTTCTCCTAATTATTATCCATCATTTAACACCTTTCCCACGTGTTCAAGAATCCAAAAATCGCGATCTAGGCATAAAGAAGACGTTTCTGGACTCTTCTGCACTTTCACAAGCTCTTTTGTCCTGAATCCAACCCTTTATCTTGTGAAAAGGAAATATTTCAATGACTAATTGCATATTTCAGAACCAATGAGCTGGTGAAAGCGTAGATTTTTTAATGAAATCTGCCTTGGGAAAAATCGAATTTCTGAGTTGTGGAAAGTCTGTTTTACATGCTTGAATAGTCGATTGACAACTAGACATCCTAAGCTTTCCGATGGTACTTTCGGATATTCATTTTGAGCTCAGGAAGGTAGTCAAAAGTCCCCCACAAGATGAGGCATCATTTTTCAAACAAATTTTAGAATGAATTATTTGATCGCTAACATCTGGCTCCAACTGGGATGGAGACCTCCCTACGAGGTTTCCAAGAACCTGGAAGACCTTGTGCCTTTAGTATTGGGCATGGAGTCATTTAGCCTTTACAATTTATCATCTGAAAACCTGTAACCTTCCTGTAACCTGCCTGTAACCTGCTTGTTTATTCATTAATTTAATCAACTGAAAATAATCAAGTTGTTCATTTTCCTTAGAGATCTCAATGTTAAATATAGACTGCTTAATCTCTGTTTGAGAAGAAATCATGATGAACTGCTAATCTGGGCTTTTCAACTCATCATCTTCCTCTTCGTATCTGCTGCAATCTTCCTAAGTCTGCAAATCAGAAAATCGAGGGCTGCACTTTCACCGGCTCACTTATTTTCGGAAATGCCATTTAGCCGTTGAAACCTTGAACTTTCACCGACTAACTTCAGCTTCAAAACAAAGATTATCCATTGAAAAGATTTTCTTTGATTTTTGGAAATACCTTTTGACAATCGATTTATTATAGGAATAAACAAGTTATCTCCTATACTTTGACATTTAAATTTCTAAAAAAAATGTATGGAACTCTATTTATGACCATGCCATCACCAAAAAATGAAACAAACTGACTAGTTCATTTTTGGAGATAATATCTAGCTTTTTCACCTAATCCTCTGCTAAACTGAAAACTGTTTGTAGTTTGTTGTAGCCTGCCTACTTATTTTAGAAATCAACAATTGAACATGATCTAGTTGCTTGTATGAGGAGATTATTCTCACACCTACTCCTACTTTTAACCAGTAAAAACATGTTCATTATGTGACATCATGCTTCCAATGAAGCCATGATAACATCGAACTATTTATAAAATCTCTTTGCATGCAGATAAATTTCAAAGAACACTTGATGTGGTGCAACAAAATTTCAACTTGTAGAGCATACTTACAATCATCATTTGCCTTGATTCCAAAGATTACACAGCTTAACATTTCTGAGGAACATAACTCCATATAAACGACTATCGGATCATAGAAAAAAGTTAACTCTGCTTGCTGCTCAAGCTTTTTTTCTCCTTCTGATATATGGATCTGTTTATAAACAGGTTTCTGCAATTCTGAAAATAACAGTGAGTTGATTTGACTGCTAATCCCTTCTTGTTTGATATTGTCTTCATAAACGATATTAGTCTTTTGTTCATGAGATGCTGTAAACAGAAGATAAGATCTTAAATCTTCAGACAGATTAAACTCATCATATTTAGTGTGTTCTGCAAACATAGAATGATTGATTTCAACATGATGATGTTCCTTGATGGGCAAAGAAAAAGACCAATTAAAATCAGATTAGGTATAGTACATCATATATGGGTTGGTTGCTCAAGTCAACATGACTTGCTATAGAAATCTGTTCCTCTTCATCTTCATATCCTTGTGATTTGAATTTACTAGTATGATAAACTAGCATACTGCAGCTTATAATTTTTGAGAGATAAGGGGTAATATGTTTTTGATCTTTTATTTCGTTGTTTCCCTCATCATCAACAACTCTTATATCGAAATCTGAAACATGGGGTTCAAAAGGAAGATAGTGCTCTTGATATTCCTTATGAAGATAGGATGATTTCTGCAAATTATGTTCTTCATGATCACTACAACTTCCTTCCTTTTGCAAATCCGAAAACTGAAGACTGTCTTCATTGATTTCTATTTTCTTTTGACCTAAAGACAACTGATCATCTCTGTGTTGAACAGTAGAACTAAATGAAATTTTAGACATAACCAAATCTCCAGAAAATTCAATATCTTCCTCATTATATTTTTCAAAATATTGAAATATCGGGGAAACAATTCTAATGACATAGATGAAAATTTTGGCATAGAATTGTCAACAATAGCATTTTGAAATAGATTTGGAAAAATATCATCATGTTTCTCATCATAACTGCAGCTTTCCTTGATACACAAATCTGAAAGTTGTGAACTACTCTTACTGATTTTAATGGACATATGACCAACATAAAGTTAATTTCATGATTTTTAACTAAAGAAATTAATTCTTCATCTTTGTGAAAATCAGAAATATTGTTAATAGGAGAATCTTCATCTATTTTATTATCCATTTTTAATTCATCTTGATGGGAAAGCACATCATGAAGATCATTGGGAAATTGATGCATAATATGAAGGAGGGATTCTTCTCTATTTGCATCTTCAACATTATTATTTAATTCATATTCTTCACAACAATTACTAGATAAAAACTGATTTGAAAATAATATTTTGCAATGCTCGTTGAAAACTTTGTGAAAGTCTTTCAAAGAAGAAATACTTGAAGGAGGTAAGAAATACCAGCGACAAACATCCCTATAATGAATACATGAACATATTCATACGAACATATTCATGTTGCGGATCTAGTAGATCCATGCACTCATGGAAAACTTTTTAGGGTGTTAGGGATTATCTTCTTCTCCTCTTTGAAGGCGTCTCCCCATTATGACATATGAGAATGCTTGGATGTAGAAACCAGGCCGAAGAGTCGAGGTGCAAACCTCAGAGCCAAAGAGCAACAAATGCTTTTTACATTTGAATATTGTGGATCCGCCACTGAATCCCTCTTTCATGGAGTCGCCAGATAAATAATTACAACCAAGAAAATCTTTCATGGAGTCGCCAGATAGATGATTACAACCGAAAATGTGTCCAGACTTTGTCTATCATCAAAGATGGATCTTGTCATGTCCCAAGGAAGATGTGCTTCAATCTCCTCTCCCTGACAACGACGCCAATTTGTTATCACTCCAAGAAACTCTTTGAGGTTGTAAGTCAAAGATGCTTGGCAACTTAAAGTAAACTTGTTTTTGTGTTTTTTGTATGTGTGGATCAATGGGATAACTCAACTATAGAGTGACATTCAGACAGTCAAAATGGATAATCAAATGAACCGGTGCTCTCAAGGATCAATAATCAGATAATAGCTTTAAAGTGGGTGAAGAAATCAATGCTTATAAACGAGATACACAATGTAGGGTTTAATAAAAAATGTAAGCAACTATTAATCAAGTTATGAACTGAATAATGAGATGACAATCATATTGTAGTTAAAACAACTTGAATAAGAGTACAAAAGGAAAGGTGAAGTCTCACATCAATAGAGAGAGAAAATTGTGATTTGTATTATCAGATGAAAAGGTTATTTACAATATAGTGTAGTCCCTGTATCCAAAATCGAACCCATGGTTCCTTAACAGTTTGTGGCTTTATAGCCTTTACATCAAGATTTCAGATCCTATTTTAATGGATCTGAAATGCCTAAAATAAACATAATCAAAATGAATCTTTAGCATATATGATCTAATCTTATCATCATAAGTCAAAATTGACAGTTGAAGCATTATTTGGCAATTTGCTGATGAAAATCACAGATTCAGAAATCCGTCTTTGATGACTGGGCAATTTCTATCAAGATTAATCATGCCATTTGGTGTTATTTCCTTACCATATGTATTTAAAACTTAATGAGAAAGATATTCTAGCTTCTCCTGATTATTATCCATCATTTAACACCTTTCCCACATGTTCAGGAATCCAAAAATCACGATCTGGGCAGAAAGAAGACGTTTTTGGATTCTTCTACGCTTTCACCAGCTCTTTTGTCCTAAATCTGCCCCTTTAGCTGGTGAAAAGGAAATCTTTCAACGGCTAACTAGCAGATTTCAGAACCAATGAGCTGGTGAAAGTGCAGATTTTTTAGTGAAAAATGCCTTGGGAAAAATCAAATTTTTGAGTCATGGAGAGTCTGTTTTACACGCTTGAATAGTTGATTGACAACTAGACATCCTAAGATTTCCAATGGTACTTTTAGATCCACATTTAGAGCTCAGGAAGGTAGTCAAAAGTCCCCCACAAGATGAGGCATCATTTCTCAAACAAATTTCAGAATGAATTATTTGATCGCTAACACCATGTGTCAGTGGGTTTCGAACCTGTGGAAGATTGAAATGCCATATGGAATGTGACGTGTGACACCCATATAATTGGGCCATGAGTCAGCCGCTAGTATTCTGCCACGTGGCACTTCATATGAGCAGGGATAGTGGGACCGAGGTTACGTAACGTAGTTAAAGATTGGAGGACCCACACTGGCGTTGATCACGATACATCAAGATCGATGACCAAAAGGAATTGCGGGGACCCAATTTGCATGGAAGTTAATTATCCAAGGCGGTCCCGCAATCCAAACCGCAGTTTCATGGAGAGGTTACATGTCAGCGTCAGAAGAATTGTGGGATGAAGGGTGGGTTTCTCCAAACCACCGTTGCATGCCCCCGCAATTGGAAAACGTTAAGTGATGTGACGTAATGACATCACCAAAGGTGATTGGGAATATTTAGAGATTAATGGTTTGGGATGCACGGATGTGAAATCCTCCAAAGTCCTGAATCTACGAAGACCCGAAACTCAGATACCCGAGCTTCCATAGTGAGTGTTAGACGTTGGATGTTAGGTAGACATGGACTTATGGTTTTCCCTACTTCGCGAGTTTGGTAATCCAGAACTCTGAGAGATTGTTGTGTGGTGCTTTGAAATCCTCTGAATTCGAAGGCCCAAATAAGCACCTAATGATCTAGTTCTTGGTCATGAGCCATTGTTGCATGGATTGGGGATTGAGAGAAAGGTGATAGTGCATGAAAATGATTATAGAGCAGAGAAGAGATCAGAAAGAAAATAAAATTTGAACGTTTTCTTAAATCAGATAGGGTTGAATGTGTAAACTGGTGAAGTATTGAATAAGTTTCAATTATTTCTCTTCTTTGAGTTTTCGAGTGCAAGAAGTGCACATTGTCCACAAGGAGTGCGTTGACAGAGGTAAGTTAACCTTAGAGAAGCTCAGGAGATATACCATTGAACCTTCATCAATAGAAGTGCAAGGAGTGCACAAGAAGAACTCTGTGTTGAGTTTAGAGAGAGATAGAGTCACTGAGAACTCTGTAGGGATTTTCCATGCGGGCATCGAGCGAGTGCAAGTGTGCATAGAGAGAAATATTTGTCGAGTTCAGGGAGAAGAGTATAAGAGGAAGATACTCACAGATCTATTGAATTCTCTGTAGAAAACGCTCAGCAAGGTGTGCTTTGAGTAGAAGGTTGCTAGTAGGGCACAAAGTTTTCCTTTGAAAGGAAACAGAAGGGCTAAGACCCTTAGGATACTAAGTAAATAGAAAATCTCAGAAGAGATAACACTTACGAGAGAGAAGATGAGATCCAAGAGGTGGACTCACAGGAGAAAGGTCAAAGGCTGAAGCATTTGAACACTGACAAAATCTTCCAAGGCGGAAGAAGTCAAAAGCTCAGGAGGAGGAGAGACAACTGCCGTCAGATCAGTTGTAGAGGAAGATATCTGGCCATCGAATTTCATGTCCATACAGAAGGAACACACGCAGGAGGAGATCAGATCTGTCCATTAGGTCTGAGCATGAAGTACCAACAACCGTTGGATCTGGAGGTAAGCACACGAGACTTAACCCATGTGTGCGCAGGAGAAGTGGACTTGTTAAAGTCCCGAAGTCCTGAAGTGATTTGGGACCATCCATTGTCAAGGAGGACAGGTGGTGTAAGATCCACAACTTCATAAGTTTGTGGACAAGGAGGAGGATAAACAACCAAAGTAAATCTTGTCCATTGATCTGAAAGTGGACACGTGGCGCCAGATCTGGAACTCTGGGTACAGAGCACTCCGGAGGAAAGCAGAGGATGAAAGCATCGAAGTCCTGAAGGAGATATCGATCGTTGATCAAGCAGGAGGTCGAAGGATCGCTGATCTGGTCTTGGCCGAAAAGAGCCGAAGTCTCAAAGAGAATCAGGGTTGTGGATTTGGAGAGGACACGTGGAAGAAGATCTGTCATTCCGGGGAAATTCACTCTCGAGATTTGTGTGTGTGGAGACGTGAGAACTCCTGAAGGCCGAAGAGCTGTAGTTCATTAGAATCATTTGATTGCTGAGGACAAGTTTCATTAGATCTTCCACTCCAGAATATTTTTATACGGGGAAAAGAAGATAGTTGAGAGTTGAAACTCCCGAGGGCCAGAGAGCCAGAATCAACCGTAGCCGTTGATTTGGAAGGGAGCTACGTGTTGACAGATCGTGTAGATCTGGGATCGTGTGTGGAAGGAGGATAGATGGCAACCATTAATTGCGGATCATCACCAAGGGATTGGAGATCAACAAACGAGCTGCATTGTAGGGCCAAAACTTACTCAGATGTTAAAAATCTGAGAGCGGGCCGCAATTTATACCACGATTCTAACAAAGTGATGTGTGGCAGCTAGAGGTGAATTGTGGGGCGAAAAGAAGGTTGGTCTAGAACCACTCTTTCCCTCGCCCACAATAACAATTTTCCATGAGKTCATAGSCCAGAGTCTTATGAAGGAAAGGACTAATGAAAAAGGGGCTAGCGTGTGAAACTTGGAGTTTTGGAAGCGCGCAGGAATAGTCCRCGGGTCTGTCAGGACCTGCACACAGAAGGAAAGAGGACCTGCGTATAATTKTTTTTGGTTCAATCACAAGGTCGAAGAGTCAATCCGACTCAAAAGTTTGAAAGATCCTTTGACTATGAGGTCAACAGACCCCACTGTGGTAGGGGCACTGCGTCGAAAGTGCTCAGGGAAGAAATAGTCATGTATAGTGACTACAATGAGAGCACAAGAAGACTTAGGAATTCGGGAAAAAATGAAGACTTCTAGGATCAGCAAGAAAAAGTTGTATAGGGAGAAGGAAGTTGTTGTAATTTCTGTGGCAGCAAGTATGTTATGACTTGTTGAGTCAACCATAGGAAAGAATGCTTGCATGTTTGCAAGTGTTGTTGGTGATGTTGTTGCATAAGGAAGGAAGCAAAAAAGAGCTGAAGTGTTGGTTATAAGTTTGATAAAAGAAGAATGAAATCTTCTACTGCCATAAAAATTCAGGTAGTACAAAATTTATTAATGGCAGTCATGCAGGTATGAGTTTTTATTACTCTTTTTGCATAATTGCTGAAAGGAAATTTAGGTAAGAATTTCCTCAGCAAGAGTTATTTTATAAAATCACATGATTATATTATTTAATGCATACCACTGGATGTGGTAAAGGCTAGAGGCCTGTATTAATTCAAATATTTTTAGCTTCTGAATGCACACACTGACATAGTAGAATGTCATGTTAATTTGGTTATGGAGTAATAACCAAAGAATTAAAAGATAAGAACTTGTTATAGGAATGAATGCCAGTAAACTAGTCATGTATGAGACTACTACATGGTTGGATATGGAAAGGTACGGATAGGGAAAGGTTATGAGCCACACAGGTACTAAAAGATTTCTACTTTTAAATAAAACTTGGGCTGCAACCTTTTTGCTAACACTAATGAACACCACATAATTATATTCTTGGTGTAGTGTTCAGGTCGAAAAGGAAGGAGTCCAAATAATTGGGAAGACAATAGGAAGTGTGTGGAGAATGTGTTAACACATTGGCCAGAATTCCAACTCATGGATGGTGAGATACATGACTGAGATAAAGAGCATTATGTAATCCAATGCAAGGTGCACTGATTAATTATGCATTGAGAATTGCACTCATGCATAATCAGTGACATAATTGTATACTGAATGCAATCGATGAATGAGTTTTTGTAAGTACATGCATATATATTATTGCATGGAATAATTGTTACTAACAACTGAAATGTTATTAACTCATGAAGTTGAGGACATTTCATGGAGGTGTTAGACATTGCAACAGAAAAGTTGCAAGTCAAGTAGTCACATGAACATTGACTACAGGAAAATTTCCTTGTTCAGAAAAAGAAGTAATGAACTTACAGATATTATTGTGAACATGCATATGCATAGAATGACGATTCATTCTATTTTATTAAATTGTTGGGTAATTGTGATTGAATTGCTAGGTGCAGGAAATTCTAAGTTCACTATATATGATTCTATACATATTGCAATTGAATAATGATGTACAGGAAATACTGAAAATTGTTGGCAATACGCAAGATGAAGCCTTGCAGGAAAATGGTATGCAGTTTGGTGCCTTTGGAAAACCACAAGGATGGATGCATTCATAATATGGCAACAACCAAGATGAATTATGAAATATAATTTCATGTTTTGGGGATAAAGTTGAATTCCCTTTTGAACTAATTGGAGTTCCTAAATGAATTGTTTTATGTTTTCTCATGATAACTGCATGTGGGTGATGCAGATGAGATAATGTTGATAAAATTTAGAATGTTGACTACAAAGAGTAGCTCGGGGAAGATGTTGATTGGAAATCTCTGAGGGAAGTTGAAACTCTGGGAGCCACGATGCTCTGAGACTTCCTGAGCCGGCTTGTTGCTGAAGCCCAAGGAAAGGGAGGTGTAGCAGCTGAGGGGTTGTGTGACAGTGAAGGTGCACACTTTTGGGGTGGGACAAACATGTGGGGAAGAGAGACCGTTGGTTGGAGTGCTGCTGAGGTTTGGTACCTTGGTCTAGACCATGTTGATATGGAAGTC
>SNQJ01S0000351.1:124412-140027 GCA_010110895.2 Picea sitchensis | reverse complement strand
GAAACCTGCCCCCCCTGGGACCCCCTCAAGAAAGTGCCCGACGCACATGACACAAAGAGCTAAGGAAGTTGGGATCGTCAGATGCAGTTGTCGAATCTGATGCGCCCACACACACATGCAAATAATATAACACATACCCACCACTATCCCACCTGTTGTTTTCTTTGCATACATGGGTTCATAGGATTACATAGTCAACAATCCAAGGAAACAATGCCCATTGTTACTCTACACCAGGAGAACTTCTTTGTGCTCACAAACTTTGTCAATGAATCTGCAACATTCTTCAAAGTGTCAACCTTTTCCAACAACACCTTCTTTTCTTCAACCATGTCTCTCACAAAGTGATACTGAACATCAATATGCTTTGTCTTCGAATGATAAGAAGGGTTCTTTTCCAGGAAGATTGCACTTTGAATGTCACACTCTAATCTCACTACTTTTTGTACCAACCCAATACCTGAACATAATCTCTGTAACCATACTGCTTCCTTGCTTGCATGCGTGGTTGCCATGTATTCAACTTCTATAGTTGAGAGTGCCACTGCATACTCTATTTTTCTCATCCAATTGACTGCTCCTCCAAATAGGTTAAACACATACCCACTTGTGGATCTTCTGTGATCTATATCTCCAGTCTAGTCTACATCAACAAACCCATGTATATCCACCACTCTATCCAATCTTGGTCTTCCTTGGTAGCACAATCCATAATTGGTAGTGCCACACAAATACCTGAAGACCCTCTTTATTGTTGTCCAATGCTCCTTCCCTAGTTTTGACATATACCTGCTCAAAACTCCCACTGCATGTGCAATGTTAGTTATAGTACGAACCATTGCATACATCGACAAACTGCCAATTGCATTGGCATACAAAACATGGGACATGTCCTCTTCTTCTTCCTGTGTCTTGGGACACTGATATGCAATTAAATTTACACCTATAGGTAAATGAACCTTGACTGGTTTACTTCCATGCATATTAAACCTCTGTAATATCGTCTCAACATATTTTCTCTGATTCAACCAGAGTTTCCTATTTGCATGATCTCTTTTAATCTCCATTCCCAGAATGAAGTTAGCAACACCGAGATCCTTCATGTCAATTTTGGAGGATAGTTGTGATTTCACCTCCTTGATAACATCCATGTTATTTCCTACCAACAACATGTCATCAACATACAACACTACATAAATGAAGTGATTACCAACCTGCTTGGAATATACACAGTGATCAACCTTTCTTCTCACAAATCCCAATCCAAGGATGTATGTGTCAAACTTTTGGTACCACATCCTAGGTGATTGCTTTAGACCATATAGTGACTTCTTTAGCTTATAGACCAACTCTTTCTTTCCCTTCACTACAAATCCTTATGGTTGCTTCATGTAGATTTATTCTTCTGGATCCCCATGTAGGAATGTTGTCTTCACATCCATTTGTTCCACTTCAATATCAAAAGCAACAACAATAGATAAAATAAATCTAATAGAAGTTAACTTGGCAATAGGAGAAAAAATCTCACCAAAGTCAATTCCCCCTACCTGGGAATAACCTTTTGCTACTAACTGAGCTTTGTATTTCTCCACTTTTCCTTCTGCATTAAAATTCTTCTTAAACAACCATTTGCTACCAACATATTTTCTTCCGGCTGGAAAATCAACTATATCCCTTGCCTTAATCTTATCCAAGGCATCCATTTCTTCAACCATGGGCTTCTTCCAGAGTTTACTATCCTCTAAATTCACTACTTCCTTGATAGTTCTAGGATCATCATCAGTAATAGATAAAGAAAAATTAGAACGAAATCATGTGGACTATACCTTTCTGGTTGCCTTGTTTCCCTCATTGATCTCCTCAATACTAGGGTATGAGGGTCTTCTTCTTCTTCATCATCTTCTTCAGATGATTCAGATTTTGTATCATCCAACTCAAACTCTAGTTTCTCAGGTTCTTCTTGCCTTGGTAGGAATTCCTGTTTGGAAGCATCTTTTACCTCTCTAAAAACAACATCCGAACTGTAAACAATGTTCTTAGTTTCTGGGTTCCAAAGCTTATAACCTTTCACACCATCTTTATAACCCATAAAGATACACTTTTCATCTTTATTATCCAACTTACTCCTATTTTCCTTTGGAAAATGTACATAAGCATCACAACCAAACACTCTGAGATGTTCAAGAGAGGGTTTCTTACCAATCCATACCTTGTGTGGAGTTTTATCATCCAACGCTAATGGGAGTGATCGATTGACCAGGTAACATGATGTACCCACTACCTCTACCCAGAATTCCTGTCCTAACTCGACACCACTAAGCCTGCTCCTTGATTTTTCCATCAGTGTCATGTTCATCCTTTCTGCAACTCCATTTTGTTGAGGTGTGTATGGAGTAGTCTTCTGCCTTGCTATACCACACTTCTTATAGAATTCTTTGAATTCATTTATGCATAATTCTCCACCATTATTTGTCCTCAATACCTTTATTTTCTTCTTTGTCTCATTTTCTACCAGAGCCCTAAACTCTTTAAATTTATCAAATACCTTATATTTCTTTCTAAGAAAATAAATCCGTGTGTTCCTTGAGAAATCATCTATGAATGAAACATAATACATACATTTACCTAGTGATGGAACAGGTACAGGTCCAAACACATCACTGTGTATCAACTCTAAGATCTCCTTTTCTCTTGTAGCACCAAATGGGAATCTTACTCGATTATGTTTACCATATATGAAATGTTCACAGAAATCAAAATCTAGAGTGCAATTAGACATACCTTCAACCATACCTTTACCATGTAGTGTTTGAAGTCCATTTTCTCCAATATGCCCCAGTCTTTGATGCCACGACATGGTCTTCTTTCTAGGGAAAATATTGGTCTTGTAATATTTATTTCTCTACTCAGGGACAACATAATTGTTACACCCATTAGTATAAGTGCTTCCCAACAACTTGTACATAGTTCCACACTGAACTCCCCTCATCAACACCATTTCTCCTTGTACCATCTTGTAAGTTCCCTTTTCCAATACAGTATCCACTCCTACATCATCCAGCTTGCTTACAAATGTTAGGATCCTGGCTAGTTTTGGAATGTGCAGAACCCCAGGGAGAGTTCTAATCCTTCCATATTTTAGCAACAACTTAACCCTTCCATGAACCATGATTTTGGTTGTCGAGTCATCTCCTAGGAATACATCACCACCATCATATTTTTCATATTCACAGAACCACTCCCTGTGAGGAGTTATATGATATGACGCACCTGAGTAGATTAACCATACACCACGGTCTGCATGTGTACTTTAAGATGCCAGGTAAACATCACCTTCTTCTTCAGTGGAGGTTGTTTCCTCTATGGAAGAGGTATTATCAGATCCCTTTGGTTTATCAACCTTCTTAGACTTGCAATCTTTCTTATAATTCTCTGTTTTACCACACTTCCATCATTTCCTCAAAGATTTTCCTGGAGACTTAGATCTACATGTAGATTTAGATCTCCCCCCTGAAGACTTACCAGGATTCCTGTCTTGGGTACTGCCTCTTACAAATAAATCATCTATGCTTTGACTATCCATGATTTCCTGCCTCATCTCTTTAGATTACAAGGATGCAACTACATCCTCATACTTCAATGTAGATTGAGTGGTACTACCAATTTCTCCAACCAGATTATCCCAAGAGTCTGGAAAAGAACATATCAAAGTAATACACTTATCTTCTTCTGCAATCATAATATTAACAGATACCAGTTGACTTAAAAGAGTATTAAAGGCATTTAGATGTCATGTCACATAATCTCCATATTCCATCCTAAGATGATACAATTTTTTTCGAAGAAACAACTTGTTTATCATGGACTTTGATTGATACAAATTCCCTAACTTATCCCATAGTTCCTTGGCTGTAGATTCTCTCGAGACATTCAACAACACCGAATCTGCTAGGCAGAGCCGAATATTACTCCTTGCTCTTCTATCCAACTTCTCCCAATATTCCTTCAACATACCAATAGGTGGTGTACTAGTAGTTTGTGTACTATTAGGTTGTSTACCAGTAGACTGTGTGCCTGTAGACTACATACCAGTAGGATGTGTACCAGGATCCACAACAATCCATTGTTCTTTGTCTACAAGAAGGTCCTCCATATTGAGCTTCCATAGCTCAAAGTTTTTACYGTTGAACGTCTCTATCTTGATTCTATAAGAGCTCACCATTCCTCTTTCTACACTCGAATCACCACTGCAAAAGCTCCCACTAAACCCATATTTATCACAGACCCAAGATAAACTTGATCTATCAAGACCGAGCCAAAACCTTAGCAACAAAGGTGTCCCCCTAAAGCCAAAAACGAGCTCTGATAGCACATGTAAGTTTTAAATCTATGAAGTAAAGCAATGCATACAGATTCTTAAGAAAAACATAAATTAATCAATGGCTCATACACATAGTACACAGAGATTTACGCTGGAAACCCTTAACCGGGAGAAAACAAACCTTCCTTGGTGCCACACCTTTCAACTCTTCATTGTATTAATTTCACCATTCACCATAAAACATATACAATGTTTTAGGTATTTCGTAGCTACCAAAATTCTAATCCCTTAAGATTAATTTAGAAAACCACTAAAAATATCAAAATCCGCTAAAATAGCAAAAACCACCCAAATTTGTTTTCTAGGGCGCTGCCCTGAACACTGCGCATAACCAGGGGGGGCCAAACCTAGCCCCCCTCCCACAGGAAATCACCCGACACACATGACACAATCAACAACAAAAATTGGGATCTTCAGACGCATTTGTCGAATATGATGCGCCCACACACACACATGCAAAGAATATAACACATACCCAACACTAGTGACTCCTTGGTTTGAAGAGTCCACATGATTCACTGCCGAATCCACTAGTTTCAAAATGTCAAGTTCTTTCGCTACTCAGATTGCTGCGTGGTTTTCTCCTTTGGACTTTACAAATGTTTTTGGTTTTCCAAATGTTGTTCCTGATATTAGAGAGTGGGGAGATTATCTTCCTAGTTTTAGAGAGGATAAATATGATAATCATGCGCAACATTTGTTTGAATTTCATAAGCTCATGCACCAATTAGATATCCATCATGAAGACATCCTCATGAATCTTTTCATGTTTAGTTTGGGAGGAGATGCTCGTCATTGGTATAAGTCTCTTCCTCCTTCCAATATATCATTGTTAAAATAATTTCACACATCTTTTCATAAGCATTGCAGGAGGATCTATCTAGCTGATCTTCTTTTTGAAGACTGTTGCAATTTAGATTTCATAGAATAAGATTGTAAAGATAATCAATTTGTTGATGAAAAATCAGAACATGATAGCAATTGTGGTCAAATATATGAAGAAGAATTTGTAGAAAAACAAGATCTCCTTCAAACAGATCATCCAGATTTATACAAAGAAGAATTTGAAGTAAATCAAGAAGATGTTTCCTGCAACAGTAAGAACAAAGACGACATGATTGCAAGTAAAAATGAAGAAATCCCTACAGACCCTCCAATCTTTCAAGTAGATCAAAGGCAGGATGATGGATCTTCTGCTGATCTAGATCCTTGCAAAGGAAAATGGCTTATTGAAGACCATAAGCAATCAACTCTTGGAAAATATGATTTTGGTAATGATACTGACAATGACAATGATACTCTAAGTGCATTTTTCATTGTACCAAATGTTCATAGTAATTACTGTCATGATCAAACTACTGTTCTAAATTCTGATTTTGATCAAGCTGCTATTATTCAGTCATAATTACTAGATCATCAATAAATGGAAGTTTTTGAAAGTCAAAGTTCATAAATTTTATATAATCATCTTGTTTATGATGAGTATCTAGACGATGAAGAAGAGCATATTTCTTTCCCAGAATGCATGGAAACATACAATAGTTCTTCTTTGTTTGATAACTATGATGAATGTAATCTTGAAGTTGATGAACAACAAATTATTTCTTTATATTCAGAGAGTTCACTTCAACAGGAAAATTATCAGTTGCACTGTAAAAGCAATCAACCTGTGTATGAAAATGATGAAGAAGATTCTTGGACATGCGATGAAGGAGATAAGGAGGGGTTACTGGAGCAGTTGATCTCTTCTCATTGTTTACCAACTATTGAGCAACAAAATAGTGAGCCCAAATATGACATTCTCGAGCCTGAAAAAGAAAATATCAGTAGTGGAGAAAGTGTGCAAAGGAATTTCATACAACTTGGTCAGTAGGAAGAGGTATTGGTTGATTTTGAAAATTATTTATCTTTTCATGATACAGTGGTTGTTTGGTTGGAGTATTTTCTTCAAGAGGTCCAAAATGTTGCAACGTTTTGTGTGCAACCACACTTCAATAGTAAGCACAAGCTACCTATATTCTTTGTTGCAAAAAATTTATTATCTTGTCATTCCTTCATTTAGCAACAAGCAAGGTATATTAAGCAATCCACTATTTGCATGGCTCCATTGGAAATTCCATATTACTTGATCAATGTAATTTCACTTGATTAGTGTAGGGCCAATGTATATAAATAAGTTTTCCAAATCAACATTTCATTTCAGTAGTTCGGTTCTTAGTTTGACATCCAATATGGTTCAGTTTTTAGGCATTATGACTCCATATCCTAATGTCGGGGTTCAAAGTTTGACATGGTTAATTTCAGGTCGTAGAAGGATGAAGGCACATGGTATACTGTTCTTGGTGCTTTGCAGATAGATGTTGTTGAACAGGAGATGAGGCTTGAGAAAAAATCAACAATCGTCTTTTTGATTTCTCTAAAAGCAGGTGATAAATAAATAATATTCCTTGTTGAAATTTGAAAGAAAAATAAGGTATGAGTTCCTATTCTTCTTTATAGTCCGAATAAAATTGATTGAAATAAATGCAAAGGAAGTTTTTCTCATGATAATGTTATCACCTGATCTAAAGATTGGAGATGTAGAAAAATATAACTCGAAGTGTCATGCTCATAAATTTTAACGCCATCTCTGGTATAAAAAAAAAAAATAATAATAAATAAACTCGAAAGAAGTCTGAACTTAATACACAAACTTGTGTGTGATTAGGACATTTTTGATTCAGATCCTTTGAATCCTTGATTTGGTTATTTTTTTCCTCCCCCCAAGTTCTTTCCACTCCATATTTTCTTTCTCCTTCCTCATCCTTTTAGTCTTCATAGAGATAAAGAGACTCAACATGACTCTGAAAACTCAAAAGCATATTTTCAAAACAAGATTAGGCGAATTTTTTTACGTTCCTTTGCTTTTAATTGAAAAAGTATCTGTAGGCTAATCCTGACAATTTTAGCTTTGATATCATACTTTAAACTAACTAATTCGCTCAAGGTTGACCCCTAAAAAAATTTAAAGTCCCAAAAAACTTCTCCTATAGGTGAAGGTGTATTGAAAATTGGAAGAAAGTTAGTTTCAAAGTATTCTTAAAACTGTTGACATACCTTCTTTTCAGTCTAAATATTTTAAACAGATATCTCCCTTGTATGTTACATACAAATAGATTGCCCCCACTTCAAAATATTAAAATATAAGATAGATGGTGAAAGGAAATTCATATTTTGATTTCCCCCATCTTGTCCAAAAGAGATGATGAAAGGAAATTCATATATTGATTGCCCTCATCTCATCGAAATGAAAAAGTGTTAATTGAAGTGGTGAAAGGAAATTAAATGGGGGAAGTAGATAAATTCATCGGGGTATTGAACATACTCGCTAGCAGTGAAACAATATCTATGATATCTGTAAGGTTGTCATACATATCTATATATTATATTATGTTATCTAATTCTCTTTCCGATGATTTTTTACATCCTAAACCAACTAGGGATTCCCCAAATAAATGTGTTACATCTGCTTAACCTTGAAGCAAGTAAAGTCGGTCGAAGATGATATTTTAGTTAAAATTATTTTGATTATCTTAAACAATTCGGAAATCAATTTTAAGAATTTTTTTTTTTTAATAGCCTAACTTGAGATCAATCATTAAGTATGTTTTGAAGATTTTTGGACTTGGTTAGTTTCATTTTTTTATGAATGATTAATTCTTAAAAAAAACTGACAAATGTTTTTCAAAAAGAAATAATGACTCCATTTACCCGATAAAGGCACTTGGTCTACTGTTCTTTCGGGCCTCACAAGGAGCCACAATCCCTAGATGGATCCTATGTTGGAACACGTATAATTTTGAGCTTTTGAACTTTAGATTTTGCTTCTTAGAAATAAAAGTTATACCCAAAGAAGCAAAAAACTTAGAGAATTATTCTGGGAATTTGGCCTTCAGAGGATTTCTATCATACTATGTTCAAAACTCCTGAACTCCGAACCGTTGAAGTACTTAAGGCTAATTCAATGTTTAAAACATGATTAATTGAAACATAAAAGTGATTAATAAGAGATTAACTTCTCTGTGAATTCGACCTTTAGGAGATTTTTGCCCTCTTACATTCAAAACCTCCGAACGTCGAACCGTCGAATTGTTAATAATGTTTATGATTGGCTAAAGTTAATGATTTGAATAATTATTGTGATTTTCCAGGCAGACTGATTTTATGGCACCATGAAAAGTTTCAAGGAAGCTCGATAGACCAGATTTCAGAATCTAGCGAAACGCTAAACCAGCTTGGAAGCCTGATAAACTAAGAAAGGGACCAAATATGGCTAGGAAGGGTTAAATAGACAGAAATGGGAGCAAGAATGTGCAGAGCGAAACCTTCAGGAGTGCTAAGTCTCTGAAGTGAGAGATCTGGCACCGCATGTCCTTTTGATTTGGATGGTTGAGATTTACTTCAGAACTCTGGGCTTTGGGCATTTCGAGATGCACAACAACACAAACTCCCAAAGTGATAAGTCCCCAAAGTAAGATATCTGGCACCACATGTCCTTTTGATTTAGACGACTGAGATTTACTTCGAAACTCTAGGCTTCGAGTGTTCCGAGATGCACAACAACACAAACCCCTGAAGTGTTAAGTCCCCGAAGTAAGAGATCTGACACCACATGTCCTTTTGATTTGGATGGTTGATATTTACTTTGGAACTCCGGGCTTCGGGTGTTTCGAGATGCATAACATCACAAACCTTCCGACATGTATCCACTCCAATCAATGGTCTAGATGAACTTTGGGCATTCAGGAGTTCTCACTTCATGCATCCATCTTTTTTCCGAAATGGTTATCCGTCGTAGTGCCAGATCGCCTGACATGTGTCCCCTGCTTGGATCGACGGACATGAAATTACATGAAATTCACCTTGTATTCTCTACACGTGACTGAGAGTTGTGACCTTAGCGTAACCTTTGGGTGCTTATCTCACTTTGCAAGATCGAAAGTCGTATTTTAATGGCCCATGGAGCAGGGATGATTTTAGGGGCTAAATTTCGCTCATGGGCTAATTTTCTAAGGTTTTTCCCAAAAAAAGATTCGTTATTCTAAAAATGATTCGCCCAAATTCTATAAGATAAAATTATTTTACCTTAAAAATCGCCAAAAAATTATACAAACTATATAAAATTCTTATAAATTTGAATATTTTTACAAAAATATCGCCAAACATTTTATAGTTGGAATATGAAGGATTAGTAAGATTCGCCAAGTTTTCGACATTTTAAAATAAATTTCCATCCTTAAAATCATCCTTGTCGTGGAGATCAACGGCCGAGAACGATTGCGGGGGCCGAAGTTGCATGAGTTTTAATTTCGAAAGGAGGTCCCACAATTTAAACCTCGATTTTCTCTCGGGGGTACGCGGCATAACTAGGTTCATTGCGAGGAGAAAGGCAGGTTACCTCAAAACCACTTCCTCACGCCCCCGTAAAATAGACTGTTAGAATCCTGACTCAAAACCTGTCCTCCACCCACTCCACCTTTCACCCTCTAGCCTGTCAGACCCTCCACGCTCCCGATACTGTCCACCTCACCACCTACATTCTCACATCCACTCATCTCACCTCCTTATTGAATACTTGTCCCCACGCCATCCTGTTCGTGAATGGTTATTCTTCCCCATAACTATTAGCCATCCCATAACGAGCTAGCGTTGAGCTACCTATCTAGTTACCACCCTGATATCTTCAACTGCAATTCTTTATCCCAGTAAACACATCTGAAGGGATAGATGGCAACAAAATCAGATGACAAAGACAGTAAGCCAATGATTGTGGTGAACTTAATGGACACGTGTACCCAGTTCAAAGAACAAAGGAAAATGAATGCATATGCGAGCAAATGAAGAGACAGATGAAGCGCCAACACATCAAATCAAAACTCAACAATATCTGCCTGTTGTTATTTCATTTAGATGATATTCTATTTTTAGGCAGATATTGTGGGAAGTCCAAGGGTTTTTAGTTGAGATATTTTTTGTATAAATAGATAGATTTTAGATCTATTCAGTGTGGCTTTTGGCCCATTGTAGGCTGCTTCTTGTCAAATGTAAAAGAGAAACTCTTTTTGAGTATTAATACAAGTGCAGACAAAGATTCTAAGTTTCATTCAATTTGAGTTATGTGTTCCCTCTGTGTTTCCATTTCTCTGAATTTCTTTCTGTAATTCTTGAAGAGTGATTGATTGCAATTTAGTACTACATATACTGTGATCATATTATACCATGAGTTCATTCAGCAAACAACTTTTCCTATGTTATTACTATGAGTAAAAAATGACCCGTGATCTGTGTGAATTACTGCATTTTTATATCATGTTCAAGGGTGCATCTTCTACTTCTCTTCTACTGCGAACAAGGTGAGACTTATCTGTAATTGATACCTGAATTTGTTTAACAATTTTTTAAATCTTTCTACATCATTTGAAATTATAATTTTGACTTAGATAACGAGATACAACCTCTGTACTGTCTTATTATTAATTTCATTTAAAGATTATTTCTCAGAAAACTAAAGGTAGAAAAAAGCACTCATAAAAACATTTCATTTAAAACCTTTGATGCATGACATTATTCTTTGAGCCTTGGAATCAATCTCAGGAATAACAAGCAATTCAAAGAATTGTTTCTCATATTCCTCCATTGTCATGGTTCCCAACTTGAGCTCAAAGAACTCTTTAATATTTCTTTCATAATAATGCTCAGACAAATATTTCTCTTGGAAATATCCCTTGAACTGCCTCCATGAGGTTCTTTTATTATCAAGGTTCTTGGCTTGCTTAAGTTGATCCCACCACATGGCTGCCTTCCCTTGCAAGTGGTAGGTGGAAATTCTAGCTTCTACCCGGGACGGGTAATCATGCAGTTAGAAATATTTATTTATTTCCAACAACCAGGCCTACACCTCTTCTCCTTTCCTCTGCTCACCATTGAAAGTTGATGGCTTAATCTTCTTGAGTTCCCCCTACAATATTTTTGCGTCAGGTCTTCTCCTTTTCTTCTGAACAAGAGAGACACTTGGGATTCTCCTTGGACCTGAACTTGCATGAGTTATTCTGGTGGAATGTCTTGGATAATGATGGTGTCTACTCATGCTTCTTGACTTCCTATCACTCACATGATCATCTCTTTTTCTATGGGATCTTGATGCTGATACTTGTCTAGCACTAGCTGCTTGCTTGGTGCCACATTCCTTGTTAACTTGCTTATGTAGCATATTTAGGCTTTGAAGTATCTCTTCTTGAGCCTTCATGATGCTCTCATTATCAAACCTATAGCTCCGCACTTCTTTTTGTAGGCTTCTCATAGTTACAATTCCCCACCTATCTCTTCTCCCATTAGACTTGGTCTCAACGTTACCCATGTTGGCATGCAAACCTCCAATTTCTTATTCATGGCTGAAAGACCTTTGAGCATCCTCCATGTCTCTAGTTCTCATGTAGGAACTAAAATTTGTTTTTTTGTATCTCTAATTCTGCAAGAATGTGCATGCAATAATTTCTCGTTAGAATTAAGCGTTTTGCAAAATATTTATCAATTAGATTACAGGTAATTATTCATTTTAAATTATGAATAACATTAATGCACTACTTTCAAGTAGGATTCCTTAAATGCATTCATTTTCGAAACAACTTTCCAACAATTGACCTCCTACCTCAATTTGAGTTTTGAGCGAATAGTTACAACAATTACAAGTTGAAATTTCCACTCTTTGTTGCTACAAAACTCAATTTCATCACTTTTGAAGAAAATATAGTGCCCATATCAAAATTTTGGGTCTATAGATCTATATTGCTTCTCAAGATATTTCCAATGACTATTCGGTTTCCCCAATCCGAGCTCTAAGCTGGAAGTTATGGTGGAAAAATAGTGAAGGAATATTCATTGAGACGTACAACATAGTAGAAACGCTTAGCAATCACCCAATCATTTCTTGAATAGATCTTCGTCGTTGATCTATCTTGATGGATTCATCATGGATCTAAGTCATATCTCTTCTTCATACCTTCCTGAACCTGCTACCAACACTTAGCTCCTTTTTTTCTTCACAGACTCATGGACTCATGAACTCATAAACTTGTAACCTTCCTTTCATAAGTCCGTCCGAGAGGTCCCAACACTTAGCCATTTTTCCTTCTTCGCGGATTCACAGACACATAATACTGTATCCTTATTTTCATAAGTCCATCCGCGAAGTCTCAACCCTTAACCTTTTTTCCACTTCTTCATGGACTCGCAGACTCACAGTCTCATAATATTGTATCCTTCTTTCCATAAGTTCATCCAAGAAGTCCCAACACTTAACCTTTTTTCCACTTCTTACCGTGGTTTTCTAGGTTTGACAGTTGTTTTGCCACATGGCTCCACATCACTCGCCAATGGTCATACCGTCCAACATGTACTTGCCACCATGAAAATTCATGCCTTTCTTCTACCATGTTAGCTGACACATGGTCTTCACGTCATGCCGACATCATCGTACAAAAAAATACCCAAATTTTTCTGATTTGCTTATGTTCAAATTTTTCCAAAGAGGCCCAATTCTTCATTTTACCCATGAAATTTCTCTCAATTTCACTATCGTAACTTAAATAAACAAGTTGCAGGCATACTCCAGAAATTAATTCTCTGCGAGTTTCCGCTTCAACATTCTACTAACTTGGCCCATCCAGGCTCAACATTGAAAACTGGGCTCTGATACCACTTTGTAATGTACCCAACCACTTAGGATGGGCCAAGCCACGCAAAAATCTCTCATTATCAGCTCTGATACCAAAATGTAACGTACCTAGCCTCCAACTAAGCAACATTACGTGTAGAATACACATAAAAACAAAACTTCTGCTAATTAAAGAAATTCTTTTACTGTTAGCCGATTTCCTGTATTTTACAACTACAAATTTATAACGGATTTAGCTACAGTCTATAACCATAAAACAAATGCACCTAAAACATGCTAATAATCAACATGAAATACAACTAAATCGTTCATTACAATAACATATAATTCATTCTCATTCACGTAGAGTTCATGCACATTATAACACATGTAAATAACTCAGTATAAGATAAAACACTTATCTTAAAACAAGAATCGTGGAACCAACTACTTGGGATGGATGTTCCACCCAACTATAGATTGATTGTTCCAAATATCAACAGCCAGTCACCCCCGAGATGAGGCTAGTAATCCATAAAAGAGGGTGGTGTCTCATAGTCCACTCGCAACTCATAACCCAACTGATATTCTCCTACAACTATCCCAATCTTTCCACCATCTCTCTTCCTCTTGACCTGCCTAAACCAAGGAATGCACCATTCGTTTAATATCACCCAAGGGATGTATCATCTGTTTATCATGGTAACCCAAGGGATGTACCATATGTTTATTAAGGTTAACCCAAGGGATGTACCATATGTTTATTAGGGATATCCCAAGGAATGTGCCATTCGTTTATTAGGGTCTCTCTAGCACAGGTAACTAGGAATCTCTCATCTGGGAACTAAAGGGATCTTGATGCTAGGAAAACTATCAAAAAACCAACAACAAACACTTGTTGTTTTAGTGCAACTCATGCAATAGTTCACTCTTCCAACCTGAAAACTAGACTCTTCAGTTCTCCATCATCAATTCATTCCAATTACGCTCTAGAATTCTCCCTCCATGGCCACACCAGTTCCAAGCTCTATTTTCTCTCCTTTTCGTATTGTTGTCCCACCCCATACCAATTCCTCTCTTGTGGCTTGCCTTTCTTGAATCACACTCTTCCCCAAGTTTATTGTACTCAACCCCCATGTGTTCAATAACTCTGGGACGTGACCACTCACACCCACCCTCTTACATGAATTCAATGATTGGATTTAGAAAAACTCAATCAGAAGGATGTGACCACTCACACCCACCCTCTTACATGTATTCAGTGATTGGATTTGGGAACACTCAATCATAAATTAAAAGGTTCATATATGATTGGCAAGTTTAGGAAAATGGGTTAAATTGATATACATGGGTAATYCCCCCTTCAAACCCTCTCTGCCATTATCCTAGACACTTCCCCCTCTTGTGGATTAATTCAACCCCCATATCTTTTCCATGTCCCCTTAGCAGCTGGCATCACATTTTTGTTATTAAAACATTGAAATACAATTCACATATTACATCGCTTGGTCGTTGCCACATATTGTATCCACATAAGCATTAATTAAATGGGGATTATAATGGGGATGTTACAACTGCAGGGATCCTTAAGTCCCAATCATCCCTTCCTACTTTGCAGATCTTGGTCAGAGCATTCTCTAAAATTTTGTTGAAGGATTCTATTGGCCCATTTTCCCGAGGGTGATACAACGTGCTTCTCTAATGGTGAATTTGAAACTCTTTATTCAATGTTGTAATTGTCTAATTCAAGAAGTGTGTCCCTTGATCACTCAATACAATGTGCAGGCATCCAAATATTGTAATGACATTCTCAAACATAAATCATGCAATAGTCTTCATGTTACAGTCAGTGACTGGTGTTTCTTATGCCCATCTGGTCAAATTATCTGTCGTAGTGATTATATACCTAGCTCCTAATCTCTTGGTTGATGGATTGATTGGTCCAACGAATTCTATTTCCCATTTCTCAAAAGCCTGCAATGTAACTTGTGGATGTAAGGGAATATCATCCCTTCTAGATGGCTTTCCAACACTTTGAAAAACATCACATGCCTGTCAATATTCCTTAGCATCCTTGTGGAGTGTGGGCCACTAGAGCCCTACACACATAATCTTCTGCACAATCGCTTTACCTACGTAGTGTCCTCCTACAATACCTTTGTTCGCTTATGATAGTATCATTGGCCTTTCATCCACTAACACATATCATCTTAATATCCCATCTACACTTAACTTGTATAAGTTCCCTGCAATTAGTTGATAGTCCGTTGTCTTAACCATTAAATTTTTCTTTTGTGCAATTGTAATGTTCGATGGAGCCATTTATGTACTTAAGAATTTCACAATGTATCTGAAGTAGTCATCCACCATTCTAATTGCAAATAAATGCGCATTTGGTAAACTATCATCTAGGTTCCCTGCATCCTCGCCTGATAGAATGTGCGATAAGTGATTTGATCCTGCATTCAATATTCCTGGCTTAACGCTGACTTCAAAGTCATATTCTTGGAACAACAATAACCATATGAAACACACCCCCCCC
>SNQJ01S0000351.1:113283-124386 GCA_010110895.2 Picea sitchensis | reverse complement strand
CATTGGCTTGTTCACTAATTATCTTAGTGCATAATGGTCTGTATACATCTTGAAATGAGAACCCAATAAATAATGTCTAAACTTTTGCAGTTCATAAGCCATCGCCAATCCCTCTCGTTTTGTCGTAGTGTAGTTATTTTCTGTTGTTGGCAGCTTCCTACTTGCAAATGCAATTGGATGGTCTAAATCTCCTTCTATTGGTTGAGATAATATGGCACCCAAATCTATGGACGATGCATCCACATGAACATGAAATTCCTTCTTCCAATCTAGGAATATCAAAATTGGCACAATCACTAACTTTTTCTTTAATGTATCCAAACCATTATGGAAGTCCTCATTCCATTGGAATTTAGCTTATTTCTTCAACAACTTCTCCATAGGTGTTGTAATCTCTGCATATCCCTTAATAAACTTCCTGTAGTATCCTGTATGGCCCAAGGTTTCTCTTAACTATCTTACTGATGTAGGTGGTGGTAAGTCTAGGATCACTGCAATATTGGCAGGATACACTAGTAAGCCTTGCTTACATACCACATGCCCCAATAAAATTCCAAAAGGCACACAAAAAATACATTTCTTCAAGTTCAATGAAATCTGACATTGTCTACACCTATTCAACATTAATATTAGTACTTCTATATGATTCTTCAAGAGACTAAACAGAGTCCAATCATATAGATAAACTTCAAGGAACTTATGAATAAATTCCTTAAAGGTGGCAGAAATTACTCTTGAGAAAATTGCAGGTGCATTCTTCAGCCCAAAAGGAATCACTATGTACTGATATCTTCCCGACTCTATTGCAAAGTAGTCTTATGTCTGTCTTCCTGTGCAATCTTTATCTGGTGAAATCTTGAGAAGCCATTTGTGAAGGAATAGGCCTCCTTCCCCCCTACATTCTCTAGCACTTCATCTGTGAAAGGTGTTGGAAATGGATCATGAAGACATGCATCATTTATCTTTATTAGGTCTACACAAATTCTGATTCCCCTTGTTTTCTTATATTTTACTACCATTGGACTTATCCATTCTGATTCCACCACTAGTTCAATAATTCTTGCTTCTAACATTTTGTCTATCTCTGCCTTTACCTTCTCCTTATACTTCAGATTCAGTCTATAGGGTCTTTGTCTTACTGGCTTTGCATCTGGTTTCAAAGGGATCTCCATTTCTCCTAGCTCACCAACTATCCCTTTCGTTTCTGAAAACATGGTTGGGAATAGATCCTGACAGTCACGTAGTAAGTATGTTATTTTTTCCATAGTTTCATCATTCCAGTAGTCTCCTATCTGTGCAAAATTTGGATTCTCTTTTGTCCCAATATTTACCTTACACGTCCTTAGTGGCTATGCACACGCAACATATTCAAGATCTGGACCTTCCATTGTGTGCTTCCCCTCAGTTTCAAGTATTTGTATATTTATTGGATCCTCCTCGTCTTGATCTTCTTGAACCAAATTATAACATTCCAATATTTCATGAACTCTCATAGAAGTTCTATGTGCACTACATGCAGGTACTACATCCATCGACCCTTCTTTGAAAAAAACCCTGGTTCTAATGGCTTGCAAAGATGCGTCTACCAACGGGGATTCATCTTCAAAAGTAAATGTTATCTTAAACCTTTGAGTTAGCTCATCCCAATCCGCAGTTTCAATGCACATTTCTAGTTCCAAGTACCAGTTCTTGGGGATTGTATCCAATGTATGTGTGAACTTATGCACCCATTCCTTCTTCGGTATTGAAATCCATATCTTTTTGCACTGTGCAATATGATCTGTTGGGTCACATACTCCTGTATATTTCTACGCAGTATACTCAACCTTGGTACCAAATCTAACTTGCATTAATCTTTTACATTGTGACTAGTCTTCTATTCCTTTTTTATGTGAATCCCACCATCTAGATGGAGTGGCCTTCAAAACAACATCTAATGCCAATGCTATTTGTTTTTTGGGTATATGCAACTCAAATGCCTTTACAATAAACCCTATTTCAGTCAAACCATCATAAGTCTTGGGTGGGTCACATAAATTTGTTCAAATCCAGCGCAATGATCGAGTAATGCAGGAACATCATCTGGTTGATACTTCATGCTTCTTTGTTGCCAATGTTCCAGTCCTTCCTCTGAATTTGACACACATGAGCTAATGCTTCTCCAACTTAGGGTGCCATCTACAGTCGAATTAACATAGTCATTCATTTGCTCCATCATATTATATAAGTTATCAATTTAGTTCCCTTTAGCTGGTTCGATATACCTCTTTCCTTCTGTCAGATCCAACGGTGTAGTAACCTTGAAGTCCCCTACTTCAAAGATCATTTCCCTTTTATTCATATTAATAATTTTTAGATTATAAAAGGTCCATTAAAGCCCCATTACCATTGGGTATGGTTGACTTCCATCCACAATCTCAATGACTTCGAAATTTGCTACACTGGGCACCCCATCTATATTCACAGGTACCCCTAACAACCGACCAATTAGTACTATTTTTTGTTGGTTCACCAATATTAATTGGATAGGAGACCAAATCAACTTCGGCTTCCCCATCATTTCCCATGTTTTCTTCGACAAAACATTTACATCATAACCCAAGTCTAAAATGACCTAAACCATGTAATAATCCCCAATCTGCACACTTAATCTAAACTCACCTCTCGTTCTCTTTTTGCTCAATACCTGATTCAACACCCTCTGCGCGGTATGGAATTCCCTTTCTTGTGTGAAATAATCAATCATTCTGCATAATGCATTCAATGAAATTTCATCTTTCATAAATGCTAAACAACTTTTCAGAAATTCTTTCAAAGTACTTACATTTTCAAGGGGCCTTTCTGGGGTAACGATCATAGATCAAATGCATGTCAACCATAGGGGTTGCAGGTGATGTTGATGCTATCCAATCCAGTCCTAGTATCTCATTCCTTGTCTTCTGATATGTCTCTTTTTCTTGTTGTGGGTCAAATGTTGGCATATGTCATGCCGATTTCATTACCCATTGCTCACTATGCCTCCCTCTGTTTGTCGCATCAACTCCTCCACATGTGACAACTTGTATTTTGGGTCCTTCATCACGTATCTTTGCTGATATATTCTGTACATTCTGATTTAGGTTCTCATTTTGATTCCCTCTTGCCTACCACTTCACAAGTAATTGAGGACAATATTCTGTCACATGATCTGATGCTCTACAATATGTGCAGGTTGTATAAGGATTCAGGCAGTCATGAGCCAAGTGTCTCGATTGATTACAATTGTAGCAGATTATTGGGCCTCTACCTCCTCTTCCAAAACTTCCTTTGCCTCGACCTCTGCCAAATCCTCCTCGGCTTCCTAGATTAAAGCCTCTCTCATTATTATACCATGGAACACCTCCTTCTATCACGACATTTTCCTCTTGAATTTTATACATATCTGAAGTATGCTCTCTCATTAGATCGAATGCATGACAATCCTTCTCTTTGTGCCCTACTGACTTTCAAAAGTTACAAAATATATTCCTTGGCATACTCTGGTATTTTTGTAGCAATGGAAAATCATGCGGATGATGTCCCCATTTCTTGCATATTTCACAGTACCCTCCTCCGGGTAATGGGTTCGGTGCTTTAGTCGCCAAAACTGTGAAAATGATCTGCATTCGTTCTTATAGAGGCCTTTGTCCTACACTTGACACAACAACCTTGTTCATGCTTCTCCTTTCCTTTCATCAGTTATGCCAATTGAATTTTCAAGGAAGCTAACTGGGTCTGGACTTGAGGCATCCCCCTTCCATCCCCTACGAGAGATGATTCTAGCTTCATTGCAATCTCCAAAGCTTCATCTTGCAACACAACCTTTTGTTGTATCAACATGAAGAAAATGTGTTGTAATAGTCCTGCAATAAACCATTCTCTGTGTTCTTGATCAGGAATTTGAAATGTCAATCTACCCATCAAATCCTTAAATATTTTATCATAGTCCCAAACTGACTCATTTTGTACTTGTTTAATTTTCTTCATTATGTGATGTACCACGACTYAGACTTCGACTTCTTGAACTCTTTTAATAATGTTTGTCTTATTTTGACCAGTGTCCTYGCTTGACCTGTTGGTGTAGTACTCTGCARTTTCATGTACCATACTAATGCACGACCTCTAAACGTTGTTKCCAACTGTGCAATCTTTTTGGAATCATCCCGAGCATTCTTTGCATCCCAAATCATCTCACATACACACATATGTTGTTCTAGGTCCTTTGACCCAACTCCTTGGAAATCAGGCATTCTCAATGTATTGTCTACCCCTTGMATGTTATTTTGCATAGTACCTCCCCCYGGTGTTGTTGGTTGATTTTGATTCGACGTATTACTTCCACTGCGCTAGCTACCATTATTATGACTTCCTCCGCTAACTATAAGTGCTTTTTAAAAATCTTCAAATGTTATTTCAGATTCAGGTGATGCACACGAGGTCATGGAATTGACATATGATCCAACTTGAGTAGGACTTAACGACTCTTATATTATAGGACTGAACTGAAAATCATCTTCCTCTCCTTCCATGTGCAGTATTTCTACAATTTGGATTAGTGCATAGGGTTGTCTCTTCTCATACTCACTACGTGGATCTCCTTTCTTAGTCCCAGTCTTCAACCTCTTGTACATTCTTCCACTACACAATACTCCAAATTCGTCTTCCTCTTTTGATACACCTTCTTCGTTTCTTTGCATCATCAATCCCTCCTTTCCTTCTTCATTTATTTTTTCATTCTTTCCTATCTTTAGACCATCCCTTGGTCATCCTCATGTTCCCCAATGTGCGCGAAGCCGCTTAACAGTTAGATTCCATCATCATCACACATTTTTCGCACAACAACATCTTTATCCAAGTACCCAATGCTTTCATAAACATTCTATGCAGACCCTTAAAGAAATCCTTCTCTGCGACACTGTATGACTGGGTACAATCTACTGCAAATTCCATAATATAACCCCCTAGTATGCTATTCAACTAGAAATCGACTGCACGTGAAGTAGTTTTACTTACATAGTTCAATTGTCTTACCAACTCAGGGGTCCAATTCCTTGGGGATGTTGTTCAGTATCTTCCAGTATTCTCTACTAACTTTTCTAACTATTCGGTTAAAATAATAAAAAATTCACCAAAGAAAATCTCATGCATCTCTATGAACACATACCTTTGCAACCATTGTTTGTCGCTCACCTGAGTGTTTCTATTTTCTTCTAGAGAAAATTCTTGCTCCTTCCTTTCCAACCATTCAACGAGCTCTTTTTTATTTGGCCTAAAAAACATTCCCTCAATTATAGATTTTGGGTCCCAACAATAAAACCATTTGTTGGCGCGCAGTTATAAGACCCTATGTTCAGTTTAGTCAACGAAAAAAACCCTTTAGATACCAACCCTTTTAGCATCACCTGCATGCAAGTGAAGTCTCACTCGAGGTATCTACTGGGGTTGCAGGAACCGAGTTTCTGTAGGGATGAGGGGATGTGAGACTATCATCATATCCATTACTATTTATCCACCATGTGCACAATATATTTATTCATATCCTTTGATTTGTTAACAAACTCTATTGTGAAGAACCCTTATCACATAGATTGCAAAATAAGTAACCCACTGTATAATTCATTATTACTACACATCAATCATATAGCAAACAAATCTATAGTAATCATGCATAAACATAACATCTGTGAACAACCACATCAAAGGACACATTCAGACAAAAAATTTAACATGGTTCACCCAATCCTTGGGCTACGTCCACAACGATTGGCTTTTGTATTAATATTCATGCAATAATCACCTTAGGCCTGCACACATATTTAAATGTAGCAATCAACAGATTTAAATGCAACATGCAGATAGACTTTTTAGAATTCTTCTTTAAGGAATACATTATTTTGATGCGTGGAGTATCTTCGTGTACTTAAAAATCTCGAAAGATTTAAATGTTTAAATAAGATTACCTTTCATGTGATGTATTTTATCTACTATTGTAGGTACCTAGGATTCCTTTTGTATAAGATCCACGAGCATGGAATTTACTGCAACAAATGCACCTTGCAATTGAATTGGGATCATGTCCATACAAATCGTTGTGTTTCCAGTAAACCTTACAAACAAAACCATTAAAATTGTTGCATTTGAGATATGTTTTTTCCCAGATGATGCAAATCATTCTTCATAGGTTTCATGTTCAATTCTTCTATTCTCCTTCATCCTGTTTTTCCTCGGCTATGGAGTTGTAGAGCAGAGGAATTCGTGAGGCTGAAGAAAATTGGTAGGTCGTGTGTAAAGCATGCATGGAGGTCGCAAAGACACATGGAAACACCCTTCCTTGGAGGAAACCGGGGGTATTCCACATGGCAAGGAAAAGGCTAGAAAATAAATGTTGGTAGGATGCGTGATTTTTCATGGATTATCCACATGGTTGGAATTTAAATTCATTTTTACTCGTCAAACAGTTTTTTTTTACGTTTTGGGTCTATATATCACCCTTTAAAAAACGTTATGTCTAAACGTGTACCCTTCAACAATGAAGTTTTGATAAGAAACCGACTCTTCAATAGTGAAGTTATGTTAAAGTTTTTAGTTCGTGACCCCATTTTTGCAAGGATGTACCTATTTCTAAGGAATTGCGAAGCATCAAATGCCTCCTCCCTACCCTCTTAATTACAAGTTGTCTCAGAGTGCCTCCTACACTTTTACACAACTTTCACACCAAAGAGTCCATCAAGGGATTGAAGATTAATTTTTACAATCCCCTGAGCTAACGAACAAAACATTATTACACTATTTATTTCCATTGCATTTAATAGAACATTGCTCCACCTGGCTTATATTCATTTGTATTCAAAGAACGAGAAAGGTCGGTCATATTAAAAAACAAATAAAGAAGAGCACATCAATAGATGAGAAAAGAGCGACCGCTACAATCAACTCCCAAATTTAAACTATGACCTTAGCTTCCATTTCCTCCAACATGAAAGTTTCCAACGATGTTCAAAGATCAAGTAAAGAGAAAGGCCACTCATATGAGAATTAAAATAAAGATAACATAAAAAAAAAAAAGAGAGACATGACAGTGAGTCCGACCCAACAAACTTAAAATCTACCTTCATCTAAAGAATTTTTAGCTATTTTCGAGGTTCGAGGAAGAAAAGGCCTCTAAAATGGATAAAGTTGGCACCATATTTCATGCTACTGATAGTCTTGTGGATATGGAAAGATATTATTTTGAGAGTTGGTCGAATCTGAAGAATTTTTAGTTGTGCTGAAAATTTAAGGAAAGAAGGCTATGAGAGTCGACATCGACTTTCATGCTACTAAGAATTTAGTGGTTAACGAAAAAATATCATTTCAAGAGCTGGTCAATATTATTTCTTCAAGTTTCCACTTGAAGTTTCAAGTTGTATTCAATATTAAAGGAAGAAGAGGCCCTATATGCATACAAATACACATCGGCTGGTCGATATTATGTCTTCAAGTCTCCACCGGATGAATTTTCAGCTGTATTTGAAGATAAAGGAAGAAAATACCTATGAATTTATTAAAATAGGCATCATGTTTCATGCTACTGATAATTCATTGGTTATGGAAAGATATTATTTCGAGAGCTTCCCAAATAATTTTCAGTTGCATTCGAGGTTTAAGGAAGAAAGGGCCTCTAAATGCATAAAAATTGGCTTTCAAGTTGTTGATAGTTCAACGGATATGAATGAGAAATAGTCCATAATATTTCTTCAATCTCCAACTTAAGAATTTTCAGTTGTACTCATGGATCAAGGAGGAAAAGGTTTCTAAATGCCTAATGATATTATTTCGAGAGATTTAGATATTATTTATGTCAATGCCACAAAATTCCCACTGACAAGCAGACAAAAGAGACAAATAAAATAAGAATTCATGGATTTTACCAGTTCATTTCCGAGTTCAGTCGGTATGATAGCTCAATTTCTTTCCCATACTATTGCCACAAAAAAACATAGACAATATTAAATCTAAATGCTCTCTGTTCGAACCCCGTCTTGTCTCCATCCTTCTCTTCTTTTTCTGGATTTGTAAAATCTCGATCAAATCAGTTAGTACAGAAAAGATGACCACCTCGAAATTTTGACAAGAAGACCCAGGGGGTTTATGTATAAACCTGTCAACTATCCTAGCACACCATCTACAGACTTGTGGGTAGCTTCGTGCACCTATCTATCCGTTGGGCTTATTCCTCTATCGTGTTACTCTCTCTCGGATTTGAACCAAACGAAGGTAAGTTGGGAGCTATGGTTCTTCGCCCGGAAGGGGTTCTATACAAATTTCAGGAATATTTTTTACCTTCCAGTAGAACTATTCATTTTGTGCACCCTAAGATTTGATGCCTTTGCTACTGCCTCTATCACCGGTGTTACTTCCCTTCGTTGCGCTACTGCACCTCTTTCATATGTACATATGTATGTCATGTTTATAAGCCTGGGGGCGTGGCCAAGAAGTAGCCCGCTCACTGTTGTTGGACCCATTCCCCTGCCTATCACGTCGATTGCTAACCCATCTATCTCATGTCTTTCTTATTACTGCCTATCCATTGCTCCCAACGTATCAAAGCTCTCACCAAAAAGGATTCTTTATGTTCCCCCATCCAACTGACCCAACGAAGTGACCAAACAAGGTGGGTGGGAATATAATGTTGAGGAGTTATTCCTCATTACCTACATGCTACATCCCCTATCTAGCAACGCATAACCAGACTAAAATTAATGGCGTTTTGTACAATTGATAAGCCGTCATAAATACATTGTCTCGATTTGGATGCCCGTTTAGACAGATGAAGATGCCAAAAATTTAAATGTAAAATATAGGCAAAATGCCCCATGACAGACTTTTTCCCGTCAAATTCCAACCCTGTTACTGCCTATCCATCACTCCCAACGTATCAAATCTCTCGCCCAAAAGGATTCTTTCTGTTCCCCTATCCAACCGACTAGACGAAGCGATCAAACAAGATGGGTGGGAATATAAAGATAAGGAGTTATTCCTCATTACCTACATGTTACATCCCCTACCTGGCAATGCATAACCATATTAAAATTAATGACGTTTTGTACAATTGATAAGCCGTCATAAATATGTTATCTCGATTTGGATGCTCGTTTAGTCAGACATCAACACCAAAAATTTTAACTTAAAATACAAGCAAAATCCATTAAATTTCAAATACAAAGCCACGAAACATAAAAATAAACAAATATTTAATTCTAAATTATTAAATTCAAAATGATTCAACTAAATTTAATAACTACCAACATAAATTTATATAAACACAAATATAATAAACATTAAAAACAATATTATATTATTCTATAGTTATATATCTTATTATTTTAATAAACACATTTATCAAACACTATATACACTCAACTACTCTCAATGTAACAATATAAAACATCTCAATTCAAAAACACTTCCATTACTCTCAATTCAAAATAAGTTCAAATATTGTCAGTTATTTTCAAAACAAGTTCAAATATTATTGGTTATTTTCGAGTTCAAATATTATCAGTTATTTTCAAAATAAGTTAAATATTATCGGTTATTTTCGAGTTCAAATATTATCAGTTATTTTAGACAACTTATTGCACTAAAACAAATTTTTTAATTATTATCTTAAAAGGCATTGTGACTTTGTTAACAATTTATTAAATTATTATCTTAAAAAGCCTGTGTGACTTTTTTTTACTTGTAATATAAATATGTAATATAAATAGCACATAATTCTTATAAATTAATGAACAATTTTTATGGTTTAAAAGCATTAAAATATGGTATGGGTTAAAAGTTTTATTTTTAAGTTTTTTTAAAAATATTGTGAAATAAATTTGAATAAAATAGCTATTTTTTATTGTTTAAATTGCATTTTTAAATGTATAAATAAATTTATCACTTAATTTCAAGCAAAATCAAACAAAAAAATTATAAAAAACATAAAAAAAAAATAAAAAAATATTTAAACTACACTTTAAAACACATTTTTTTTTTTCAATTATATCAGTAAAAAAGACACCCCCATATAACCCCCCTTTAGAGGAATAAAAATGGAATTTACCGTATAACCCTGTCTAACGGTAGAAATGAATTTTTATGCTCATGCCTGGTTTGCAAGAGTAACCCAAGAGTGACCTTGCTATACCTTACCCCCCGGGTTTGGGCAACCTTAAATATTAATGAATCAATGACAGTTTTTCTTATCTCTAAGCACGGGAGGGCTTCAGTGAACAAGACGCTAGGCTTTAGTGTTGCAGAAAACTATGTTAAAAAGGCTTTAGTGTTGCAGAAAACTATGTTAAAAGACAGATTCAAAAGTACACTTAATAAACACCGAGATCATCAGTGTCCTTGCATTTCCATTATGAAAACCAGAACTGTTTAGAGTGTGAGAGAGATTCAAAATCACTTAATACACATAAATAAACATTGGCATCATTTATAAACATTCATTTACTTATAAGCATGCCATTCATAACTGTTTTCAGTATATACATGACGTCTAATGAATATGGATTAACTTTACATTTCAGCTTCAATCCTGAATATTTGGACGGGTATAAATGCTACTGCATAGCCTGAATATTTCGATAAATGAATATATGAATATTTCAACAGGTATACTATAAATACTATAGTATAGCTTTGTTAAATATAGTTCAATGAAATGAAGATGAAGATTTTTTTTTCAGATATTTGTTTGAAATTGTTGAATATTTGTTTGAAATTGTTGAATTTGTAGATTTGAAAGATTATTTCTGTACAATTAAATATTCTAAAAATTTTAGAGTATGTTAATCCATTTCGACATTCAAAAATAAATTTTGAATAACAAACCATTTCTTTTGAATAACAAACCATTTCTTAAAACAGCTAGCATACCCAACCAACCCAGTAAAGCTAGCATACCCAGCCAACCCAGCCAACCCAGTAAAGATATAAGCCACTATGTGAAAAAACCAAAAAAGACACAGTAACTCAAGTGCAGCATCCCACACATTTTGATTAGATAGCCAATAAAAGTGTAAACTTTATTTTTGAGTTTTTAGTTTTCTATTT
>SNQJ01S0000351.1:37787-90524 GCA_010110895.2 Picea sitchensis | reverse complement strand
CGCTTTTGGTCCTCCGGGCCAGTGGAGCCCAAATACGGTATTCCATTCTTGGTGGAAGTTAACGCCCCTTTTTCAAGGTGCCCTCCACCACCATTGTGGTCTCTTTTCCGCACATCCCCTCTCAGCAGTTCTGCAATAAATTCAATAATATTCAATCTATAATTTACATCACATATTCATACTTATGAGTTTTGCCATAGTCCTTGGCTAGTTCAGTTATATTTACAATCTGGGGAAAACAGGGTGTTACACTATCTCACTACACACATATTTATATTACAAAAAGAGGTTAATTACCCGTCACAAAAATGACTAAAACCCTAACCCACTAACTCTAGGTGGATTAGATTTTTCCACTTTCTAACTCCATCATCATGGCTCATCCAAAATACAATATTTTTCCTTGTTGATCCACATCTTTCTTCCTTTCTTTGACTTTCCTAGTTTCCCAGTGCTACTTTTCGATGTTTTCTAGTGCCCGCTCCTTCTTTGGTCCATTTCCTAACTTCCTTCATTAATTACCGTGCTTTTCCCGAAAATGTCTTGCACCAATAGTGTGTAAAAAAATATGGGTCCTATAGGCACCAATGTGGGATACCTATCTCAAAATATTCCTCACACTATGTTGATTGCATGGGTATATCTCTATAGTAATATTTTTTGTGGACTCAAAAATACATTTTTTTGTGATATATCTCAAAAGATTCTTCTCAAGCCATTGGTCGCATTGATTTAAGTTGGGGATAACACTTCAAAGGGATCTTAAGTGTTCCCATGACTCATACTCACAACATGGCTACTACAAAGGACAAAATCTAGGTCTTTCAATGCCATTAAACCAACAACTTGATCCAACGGTTGACAAACAAGGTGTTGAAATTTCATCAAAGATTGATCAACAGTGTGCTAAGCTCAAGAACCTCAGAGGATCGCTACTGACATCCATGGGGATCAAAGGGACAAAACAACACATGGATCCAACATTGGGAAATCTTCAACAAATAGAGAACAATGCACTAACATGCTATTTTTTAATAACCATAGTCATTAAACACCATTTCAAAACCACAATTTGTGGAATTACTTTTCAAAAGTCACGGGGTCTTCACTTAGTGAACCTGTGACATATCACATGCATTTGTGGGACACTAAAGAATAGCCCTTATTCACTATATATTGACAAATATCTCCCAAAATTCTTTTGTTGACCCCCCCCCACTCCCAATACATGTTTCTAATAATAAAAAAAACTCTTATGTTTACTAAATACCCCTTTTTATATCCCTCAATACCTATAAACCCATTGATTCCTACAACATATTGACTTTATTCTTCGCAATTTTAAACCCCCTTTTATGAATGAGCGTGATAAGGTGTTGGTCAACAAGGTGAAGACCCTGTGCCAAAAGTAGACATGAACAAATTTGATGGTTCCAATTGAGTCAGTTGGGTTACCCAAATGAAACACTATTTCTCTCTCCATGGAATTACTAATGAATCTAATGAAACTTAGAATAGGGTTCTTATGTTTATATATGGAATGTTGGAAATGGTGGGAATGGAATAAGAAATATTACAAAGGGTTTATTTCCTAGGGCTAGTTTGTGAAGGCCATCTATGCTCACCTTGAATTTGACACTCTCTATTTGAGGCAACTAACAATATTATGCCAAACAAGCACAATTGTATACTTTATAGCAACCTTTGAGCAATTGGAAATCCACACAATGGTCCTATCTAATTCCTTTTATAAATAATGTTTCATCAGTGGTCTCAAGGAGGAAATTAGAGCACAAGTCATGATCTAGCACCAAGCTACTTGGATGGAGGCCTATAAGAGAGATGAAGAATCCAATATGGTGATAAATGTACAAAACAATATACCTTCATTCAATTCTTTCACTTTCCTTCCTTTGGTAACCACCACCAACCCCTCCACCCCTTAGCCATTAAGAGTACAATTTTTTTCCCTAGAAGATATTATAGAATGACAATGCCTCAAACTTTGTTATAATTGTGATGAGCAGTATTTCAAAGGGATTAAATGTAAAGAACATATATTGTTTCAAATGAATGTATCCTCCCAATACCACTTGAATTCCCATCAAAGACACTCCCAAACTGGAATTAAAATAAACCACCCCTCATTCTCAAGAAGAAACAACTTTACAAGATCCTTGTGAGGAACCCCAAATTTCTCTCCATGTTGTATTTGTATTTTTTCACCCCAAACTATGAAAATAATTGGTTACATTAAGGATTTATATATGAGCTTCACTAAGGAAGGCCATAAACACACCCTCAAGGGGATTAAATTGGGTTCCCCTAAAATTATTCACTCTCACTATATGGAGAAGTTATTGAAGAAAGGTCACTAGGGTATTATTGCCTAAATCAATGCCATATGAGTGGTGTACACCCCCCCAAAAGAGATTCACCCTAATTTGTATATGGTTTTGATTAAACATCAATAGGTATTTGAAACACCCCATGCCTTACTACCTTCACATGGTGAACATGACCATGGTATACCCCTAGTTCTAACAATCAACAACTCAATGTGAGTCCTTATAGGTACCCTTTTGCATAGAAGAATGAAATAGAAAATAACATTAAGGAACTATTAGAAGTTGAAGTCATATGTCCCAGTGTTATCACTTGCTCATCACATGCAGTGATGGTATTAAATAAATAAGGTGATCAATGCATGTGTTATTATTTTTGAGATCTCAATCAATTGACCATTAAGGATAAATTTCCCATTCTAGTTATAAAAGATATTTTAGATGAGTTTCATGGAACTAAGTTTTTCACTAAATTGGACCTTCATTCAAGATACCACCAAATACAAATGAAGGAGGTAGACATCCCTAAGACAATGTTTTTCACACATGAAGGCCATTATAAGTTTCTAGTGGTTCCCTTTGGACTTTAAAATGCTCCATCTATCTTTCAAAGCCTCATGAATAATATTTTTTGACCGTAACTATGCAAATTTTTGCTTGTATTCTTTTATGATATATTGATATACAAAAAAATGTGGGACTCCCATATAGATCATGTCAATAGAGCCTTGAAACTCCTACAACAACACCAGTTGTTCCTTAAACATTCCAAATGCACTTTCAAAGATTTAGAGTTTAGATACTTGGGTCACATTTTCAGTCAAGATGGGTGCATGTATATATAAATAAATTTGTGGCTGTGCAATATTGGTCATGCCCCAAGACCTTGAAGAGCTTGCATGGTCTTAAGACTTACAGGATACTACAAGAAATTTGTGAAAAATTATGGAAAAATTGTTGCTCCTTTAAAAACCCTATTAAAAAGGAATGTTTTTTTATGGATCAAGGACATTGAGCATGCCTTCTCGGCATTAAATAACACCTTTTACACTACTCTAGTATTAGTAGTGCTCGATTTCACTAAGAATTTTGTTTTGGAATGTGAGGCCTTAGGTAGAGGTTTTGATGCAGTGTGGATACAAGAAGCACATCCCTTATCATTCACCAATAAGCATTTGTGTGACCTTAATTTGGGAAAATCCACTTGAGAAATATATGACAACCATCCTTAATGAAATTGAGACTTAGCACCCATATCTCATCGGCAAGAAATTTTATATCAAGAACGATCATCATTGTTTGAAGTATTTTATAGAACATAGGATATCATCACTAGAGAAATGTAAGTGGGTCACTAAGATGCTTGGGTATGATTATGAGATCATATATAAGAAAGGTGAAGAAAATGTGGTGGGTGATTCTTTATCAAGGAAATATGAGGAGGATGGATCTATCTTTTCCTTATCCTTACCCATACCCAATTGGATTGACGAATCCCATAAAAAATGGTTGGAAAATGACATTGTGGTTCAAATAATCCAAAGGCTTTAGGAAGATCACAATTCTCCGAAGAGATATACATGGAACAAGATACCCTAAAGTATAAAGGGAGCAATTTTCTAGTGATTTTTTTTTCTTTAAAACAAATGGTTTTATAGGAGTTGCATTCATCACCTACTATGGGTCACTCTATCTTTAATCAAACCAATGAATGAGCTAAGCACTCTTTCCTTTTGGAAGGTATGATAACATACATCTAGGATTTTGTAGTGGCATGTGATGATTGTCAAAGAAACAGGGGTGAGATGGTGAAGACTCTTGGGGCATTGCAATCACTAGAAATCCTAACCTCTATCTCAATTGACATCTCCATGGATTTTATAGTAGGTCTTCCAAAATATAGTAACAAATTGATCATAATAGCGGTAATTGACTTCCTTTCTAAATATGCTTATATTTTTTCCTTATCGTACCCATTTACACCCTCCATAGTCACCCAAGTCTTCATGGATCATATTTTTAAGTTACATGGCATGTTCACTTATGTTGAATTGGGATCCCACGTTCACCAAAAAAAATGGCGAGAGTTTAAACTTCATGGTACCTAGTTGAAAATCAACACCACTTATCATCCCCAAACTGACGGTCAAATATAAGAGGTCAACAAGTTCTTATAAATCTATTTATAATGCTTCAATTGGAAATGCCACATCAATGGGCATAATGGATATCCCTTTCAAAATGGTGGTACAATACCACTTATAATGGTGCTACCAAAATGATACCATATGAAGTCATCTATGGCCCTAAACCCTTTTCAGTGGCATCATATTTACTAGGAACCTCCAAGGTTCATGCAGTGGATTTCACACTTCACACTAGAGAATTCATTCTCCACTCACTTAAGGAAAAAATGGTTCTAGATCAAGATAGAATGAAGCAACAAGCTTACTAGAATTTCTTGGAGCATTCTTTTGCAAAAGGGGATTATGTGTTTCTTTGCCTTCAACCTTATAGACAAACATCCCTCAAAGAAAAAATTCACTAAAAATTTACACCAATGTTCTATGCACCCTATAAGACCATCCACTATGTTCAAAAAGTTTC
Source organism: Picea sitchensis (assembly GCA_010110895.2). Classification (NCBI taxonomy): domain Eukaryota; kingdom Viridiplantae; phylum Streptophyta; class Pinopsida; order Pinales; family Pinaceae; genus Picea; species Picea sitchensis. The sequence goes on along the minus strand of SNQJ01S0000351.1, from coordinate 85,572 downwards.
TTACAAATTATCTCTTCCAAGCCACTCCAAGATACAATCAATATTTCATGTGTCTTGTTTGAAGAAGGTAGTGGGATTAGAATGCAAGGTGCAAACTAGCTTGCTAGAACTTGATCGAGAAGGGTCCATTTTTCTCTAGCCAGAAGTAGTATTGGCTACTAGAGAACATCATGTGTGCCAACACATGCTCCAAGAAGTACTTATACAATGGAAATATATGCAACAAAAATATGCCACATGGGATATAGAAGTGATCTATAACAATTTCCACACCTACAACCTCAAAGACAATGTTGCTTTTGAAGGGGGAAGGCATGTTAGGGTCTTACCCTAACCTCTCTACTATAGAGTACTTATAACTTAGTCAATTAATGGATGTAGTCATGTTCTTTGAGTAAGACCCATTAGATAGTTAATGAGTAATTACGTAATGTAAAAGAGTCATTTTTAGCAAACAAGACCTAGTAGGTAGTTGGTACTCATTAATGATGGGACCACAAGGAGCAAATGTTTTTCTATTGAGAATATATTTATAGAGCTAGAAGGATATGGAATGTTTTTATCGAGTGTTGTTGCAATTGCATATTTGTTTAGTGAAAGGTTTCCCTAACTTAAGAGGTAAGTGAACATTGCTTTTTTTCTATGACAATTATTAATACAAGGATTATATTTTGCATCTTTCATCTCAATTGTATATTGTATCTTCTTGTCTACATTTATATTCTTTGAATATATTATTTGTGTTTAAAGTCTAATGGTTGAGAATCACTACGCATATATAGTGGAAAAATATGAAGAAGTGTCATTGTTGGAGATCAAGGCATCATAAGTCACTGACTTACATTCAATATATGAAGCATATGCCCTTATTTTTAGATTTAATGGGTATTCACCATGTCACATCCCCTCTATAATCCCTAGTGTAATTAATGTTGAATGTAAATATATTGTATGGTTGTGGCCAAGCGATGTATATGGGAATTGCATTTCTAAATTTTAATAATAAAATGTGATGCCAGTTGTTGGGGGACATGGACAAACATGGGGGATCAGTTTTGCCAAAAATAGAGGGGAATGTATAAGAATGACTAAGAGAGGGGTCCAATGGGGGAATTATTCATGGGTATTAATCCAAACCCACATTCCTAAAATTTTATTATCATTGTGTATAAAACTTGTTTTTACTGTTTGAGTGTATGAGGGCCCAATCATTGAATAAATGTAAGAGGGTGGGTGTGAGAAGTCACCTCTAATAGTTATTGGAAGCATGGGGCTGAAGTAAAATCAATATTGGGTAGTGTGGGAGTCAATTTTCTTGGGGAAAAGAGAGGAAATTCATATGGGGAGAACATGCAGTTTTAGACAATCATGTTTTTACATGAACAACAAGTAGAGAATGGAGAAGAAGAGCACTAGAGCTAGTGCATCAATGGAGGGAGAATTTTGGAGCTTCTTTGGAGCTGATATTGAAGAATCAAGTTGTCATGCTTGCATAAGAATCAGGTTGTCAGTCCTAAAGAGTGAATTCCTATGATATTTTCAATGCAACAACAAGCTTGATGCTATTCTATTTCTTGGTTGTTTTCCTGGAAGTAAGTTCCCTTAAGTTCCTAATAGTGAGATTCTTGGTACCTGCGCTAGAGACACCCTGATAAATGAATGGGATGCCTGATGGAATAAGAATGGTGAAGGGGTACATTCCTTGGGTTGGGAAGGTCAAGAGGAAGAAAGCTGGTGGAAATCGAGATAGCTATAGGAGAATGCTAGTGGGTTGTGAGATTATTTGATTTGTACATGGATAGTGAGGGACACCCTATTTTGTGGATTCCTAGCCCCAACTTGGGGGTGAATTTTTGTTGAGATATATAAAAAAAATTCTATGGTTGAGTGAAACGTCCTTCCCAAGCAGCTCATTACACAACTATTTTAAAAATACAAGTGTTTAATTTGTTTTAGGTGTTGCATTATGAGTTTTAATTGTTGTGCATTAACTCTGTGATTGATAATGATTTATATATTTTTGTAAATGAGATTATTAGATTCATTCATGTCATTTCAGTATACCATAGTTGTATATAGTTAAGGGTATCATAAATGGCCAAGTCTATGTATAATTAGTAGTTGGTCCGCTATAGGTTGTTGGCAGAAATTTCATTTTTATGTGTATTCCACATAGTAATGTTCCTCAATTAAGATGGGAGATGTTACAAATTGGTATTATTGCTCATTGTTTAACACCAAGCTTGTATGGACCAAGTCTCGTGCGAAATTGGTAGAATTTCGCAGTTGCATAGGTTCATATGTGATGGATTTGGGGAAAATTTATGAAACTAGAGTGAAATCCCAAAATTTCTAATCAAATTCAGGTCAAATTTTCCCTCAGGACCGTCGAAGAGTTGATCAATATCGTAGATCTACAAGTCACATAGTTACAAATCAGATTGGGAAGTCGAATTCTAGGTTTTCATGGCGACTGTAAAGTTGGAGAATTGAAAATCGAGATTCATTTTCATAGATTGGCAAAGTCTCGAAGATCGACAATCAAGATTCATTTTCATAGATTGGAAAAGTCTTGAAGGTCGACAATCAAGATTCATTTTCCTAGTTTTGTGAAGTCCAATAGATCGATGACAGAGACTTATCAGGTCATTTGAAGAAGGGACAGGTGACATCACTCTGATATTGAAGATCAACGACCCATATTCATCTTGATTTTAGTTGAAAATTTTCTAAGTATGGGAATTCAACAAAATTGGTTGGCAAGTTTGGGTGGCCAAGAGTGATCGTCAATGACAGATGGTCAGATCGGAAATATTGGCAAAGTGTTTCATTCCCTGACGAAAATTGTCGATGGTTGATGATCAGATAAACAAGATTGGTGAAGTGTTTCGTTCACCAACGAAAATTGTTGATGAGCAATGGTTGGATCAACAAGATTGGCAAAGTGTTTTGGTTCACAAAAGGAAATTGTTGATTACTAATGAAAGGAAGAGGAGGAGGATGTGTCATGCCACATCAACATCCATGTGTCATTCCATGTCGGTATCCATGTAACATCTAATTTTTAACCCCCTGAATTAATGGTAATTAATTATGATTAGTAATGGTTTATCTCAGCATAGAGATAATATTTCCATGTTATGGCTTGTAAACGATGTAAATGTATTATTGTGTAATGTAAAATCCAAAGAGTTGACTAATGGGTAAAACCTTAAAGTACTAACCATTATACCACTAGAGGAAAGAGAGAAGGGGGTCATTATGCTAAGAGATACCAAGCCTCTTACTGAGTTAATTATTTTTGGAAATAATAAGTTATTTCCCTTTTCCTTATCTCAAAGAAAATCAATTAATGAGCGAGGATTGGTAGTTGAGAAAACAACCACCCTCAATGAATGGAAGCATGGAATATCTGGCTAGGAAAATATAAATCATCATCCATAGGTATGATAGAGTACCCATTTTTCAGTCCGCGGGTTGACCCCACAAGTTCCTTCTGACAAAAGGGAAGAAGGATGGGTCGAGAACCATCATGGGAGGCAGAGGAAAAACACACGCGGGGTGGGGGGGGGGATGTGCAGGAGAAGAGACAGTTATAATTTAGGGAAAGCATGAGAAGAGGATACTGAGAGATAGAGAACCCACAATTATGTGGGAAGACACACTAGAGTTGTTCAAAGTAGATAAACTAAGAGAGATTTCCCTAGTGGTATCATGGCTTGGCATGGGTGTGGCCATAGTGTAGGGTTTTGTGCATTTGAGCCTATGGTTGGGTGGAAATTCATTCACCCACATTTGATTGGCTCGCTACATCTTATGAATAGATAAGTGATCTTAGCACTTTGTGTAAGTGAATAAATTAGAAGGTTGCTTTTTTATTTTCATTCATGATTGTATATGCCTCTTAAATGGATTGAATACTTGTCTCAATTGCAAATTTATTATTTTATGTAAATGTGTAATTGTACATGCTTGCACAGTCTAGATAATTGTGTGGTTTTGAGTAAGAACCTAAAAGTAAAATAAATGTTGTAGGCCTATATTTTTTGTGTACATAGTAGCATATATGATAAAATGGGATTTCATGTGAGAGGGAGCCATATGCATAAGTTAAGGATTGAATAAATATTTCTCCAACATGAATGAAACCATCTGATCTCCTTTTAACTAGTAAATGAATTAACTGGTAGTGTTTTGTATGGGAGGACAAGACACCTTGGCTAAGCATTGTAATCGACCTCATGAAGTCACTGGATCCCAGTGGCAAGTAGTTTTGTCATTGGGTTCCATGGTTTGTACCATACCCATTACCCGTTGAAACCTTGTGTTAAACGATAAGAAACAATTGCCATTAGATCGATAGGGAGCGTGGTTGAAAACCGTTTGATTTCCACCAAGGATCAGGGGGGATAGGAGGAAAAATTGATTAAGGTGATAACATCCATGGGGGTTGGTGCCCTGATCACCCAGTACCCCGGTGGGGCAAGGTTCCAGGAAGGGTTCTGGCCTTCCTTTATTAGTTTGTGGAGGATAAATCATGCCAATGACACCGAATGACGTAGCCAAGCCAATGATCAATGGACATGTGTCAAAATATGAGTAGGAAACCTTATGTCGGTGATGACATGGCATGTCATGGTATGGTCCACATATCAAGTGGTCATTGTGCCACATGTCAAGGTGATTCATAGTTTTGAGCAAAAATATGTATCACATCATGAGTGCCACATGTTTATCCAAGTGGAAAGTCATGATGGGGACACATGTCTAGGGTGCCAGTAGGTCACCAGATCGAGAATTTAAGGTTTGAGTGCATAATATGTTCCCCGGTGGGCCAATGCCCCCAGTAGCCACGTGTTGAGTCAGATGGAAGGTGTCGTCAGGGCCACATGTTCGAGGTTTCACCTTAGTCACCAGATCGAGTGCTTGAGGATGCAAAAGGTAATTTTACCTAGGGGTCGATCATTCAATTCCCTAGTGAGTTGACTGGGCCAATCCCTAGCATACTAGATACCAGAGAAATGCGAGGGTAGTTTTAAGTGCAGGGAGGAGATAAATCTAGTGGATTGGTGCTACATCGAAAATCATGTCAATGCCAGATGATGTCAGATAGGATCGTACATGTGACTTGGAGCCATGTGACAATGTGGTGGTTTTGGCCAATGAAGGCCTAGAAAACTTTAAAAGCCCGTAACTTTTGATCTAGATCTCAATTTTGAGCATGGTTATAGTCATTAGAAAGCTCTCAATAAGCATAATCCATCCATGAGATTCATTTAGAGAAAGGAATTGAAGAGAAGAAGAGGAAATTTTGACACCCCACCAACCTAAGTAAGGGTTAGGGGGTTGAGTGTGTTACAAAATGATATTAGAGCCAAGTTCAAACACTAGGCCTATATGGGCCAGAAAATAGTCACAAGATTGGTATACCAAGGCCAAGAAGAGCATGTTGACAAATTGTTCTCTGTATTAACATTTAAATCTTAACTACAAAAAAATATTGAAATAAAATACTGCAAATTCATTTTAGAATCTTAACAATAGAAAATTAATCTTGCTAATTTACAGTAGAATTAGTATGCCATAACTTTGTTGGAATTAGAACTAATAATCCTACAAGAATTTGAATATGTTTATAGGCATTAATGGTAAGATCTCAATGTAAATGGCAGGAGAAGAAAAATCTTGTTATAGGGTTGCATGAGTCCAGAGAATGAATGAATTGAATTGTTATAATGATGTTTATATCTATGGGTTGATAGAACCCTGCAATTTATAATTACTACTTAATAAGAGACTAATCCATGTGTGAATAAATCCTCATGTTTATAGGACTAATGTAAATTTGTAAGGTTAATTTATTTGACATATGATAGAAACCTTTGATAAGTTATAAAATATAGGGTGCAGATAGGCCTATTAACCTGAATGCATGTATGTGCATGTGAATACAAGAGATAGATAGTTGGAACACATATTCATTGTAGGAATAGGAAAAATGCTTGGTGCAAAAGGAGATGGTGTAATGCATATGCAAATGATTGAGCATGTACATAACGTTCTTGTAGACTTGGAATAGTCTGTTACTGGTTGTAAGAAATAGGGTTGTCATGAATCATTTTGGGCAATGATGATATGATAATAGAAGAAAAGCTAATAATATGAATAAGAATGTTGATTATGTTGTTGCATATAACCTTATGAAGATAAGGTAAAATATTTAATGAGATGATGATCCAAAGTTTGGTAAAGGGAGTGCTTGGGCATTCCCAGAAGACCACTAGACTAGATAACATCCAGAGGGGGATGATATCCATATAGGTATGGCTTAGTATGATGAAGTAAAAGTGAGAGGGAATTTAGGAAAGGATTCCCTTGGTAAAGGTATGCTGAACAATAATGATTTGAGGGATGAAGAAATATAGTAATTGGTTATCTTGTTGTCTTGGGTAATGATGTAATTATTTGTTGTATCTTTTGAATTTTGGAATGCTTCTACAACAGATGGGCATGAGTGACCTCTTGTTGAGTGTTTTCAAATAGGACAACATAATTATGAATATGCATGTGAGACTTGTCATAGGAATAATTGTAAGTTCTCATAAAAAAAGGTCGATATTAATTAAAACTTAATATGTATGGGAAGCGCACTAGTGGTGTACCTTCTCACTAGTATTTGTGCATGTGTATATGCTTAAAGGCATGATATGAATTCCTAGATAAGTGAGTTGTGAGGAAAGAATTGTACTTGAAAAGATTGTGTAATGCTATGGATACATAGCTTACTTTGTTTTGAAGAGTCTATTTGATTTATTTGAATGTTAGATTAGAGGGGGAGTTGTGTTCCTTTCCTAAAAAAGAGCTAGTGTAGATAGTTGAAAAAGAAAATGACAAACAAGTGCTTTGTTTTTTTATGATTAGAAGGAAATATGATTATGCCTTTGAATTTTTCATGAGAATGATTCAGAGAAATCATGAATAAAATGATTTTAACTAGATGTTCATGCGAAATTATGAAGTGTGTCATTGGCACACACACACACACACACACACACACACACACACACACACACACACACATTATGTTGATGCATGTGGTTAAGTGTATGGAAGCACCTGGTGAATGCAATTGGAAATGAATTTATATATCAAATGTGTGGATATGTGGCTTGGATGCAATGGGAAATGCATGTTTATGTTTTCATCTAAAATATTGGGTGAAATACTAAAATAAATGAGGGTTGTTATTAACTCTTGGAAAATGAGATTATTTCAAGTGTCGATGGATACGAAACAATAGAGTTGCATGCTAAAGAAGTTCCACGTGGAGGAACTATGTAAAGCAAGAGAACAAAGCCATAACATCTAAGACTACTGGGAAATTAGGAAGTGGGTGGCAAAGCCTATTTGTATAAGAATCTTGGATTACATTTTAAAGTATAATACATGTGTGAAAGACATGAAAATGAAGGATGAATAATCCAGGTGGATATTGGTGGCCACCCACCTATTCTAACTAGCTCCTCTTGACAATTTTAGTTCAACACATTCTTTTGTACTCCTTTGTAATTGTGGGTTCTACACTTCCAGGGATTTATGAAGCCCTACACATCTTCCAGGTGGATACTGGTGGCCTCCCACCTAATCCAACTGGCCTTTTTTGTATGTTTTCATGTCAGCACATCTTGTTGTACTTCCAGGTCTATTTTGGGCCCCTAAACAATGTTTTTTGGGCTCGCCACAATCAAATTGTAGATGGAGTCAGAGTTTGACAATGTAATGTGTATCTCTTTGAAAGACCTTTCCAATGCGCTATCACACACCTAAAAAAGAGGTCGTATGAAAAATTTACGACCTCGGGAAGTTGAGGTACCAACTTACCCATAGGGGCCCACACAACTTTTGGCATTTCATCTCCTAGGGTCAAGTTTTTGGATGTCTAGGGTTTTGGCATTCATGGGTAATATTAAAAAGTCCTCTGGAGCCTCATTGTAATCATTCTACTCAGAAGGATGAGCGTAGCAGCCACATCTCTTCTCAGATATAGCTACCACCATTTGAGCAAGTGTTTCAGTTATGCAGTTTTACAATTTCAACCTATTTCATTCATTCAATAGAAGATATTGTTCACTATATATCTATGTTGTTCTTCATATCTATGTGTTTATTGTATTCGATCTGTTAATCAATTTGTTCTGTTCCTAAATCTGGATCATTGGTATCAGAGTGGTTTTCTCTTCATTTATTTTTCTTCGTGCATGTCCCCGACAAGATCTGGGTGCAAGAAGTTGGGACTCGAACCAATCGAGTCGTTGCAAGATCAGTCGCACGGAGCCTGACAACAACCTATGGGGGATGAAAAGAAAGATGATGGAGTAGGAGATCCTTTTAAAATGTTGCTCGAGGAATCCCTTGCGCGACAAAGGAACAAAATGATGGACCACTTTGCACAGATCCTTCGACGATTGCCCACAAGAGAAGCATCATCATCAAACAACCATCCAAACCCCTTCAAGGTACATGTAAATTTTGATATTCCATTATTTGAAGGACTGATAGATGCAGATGTTGTAGATAAATGGTTGAATCTGCTTGAAGGGTATTTTTTAGTCCACAATTTTTCCGATGGGGAAAATATTACTTTAGAACTCCTTAAGACCATCCCCCATGTTAAGGACTAGTGGGATCCTTACTTGGAGCAAAGGGCCATAGAGGAATCTGCAATATTTGTGGTTTCCCCTACATGGGATTCCTTTCGAGATGCCATTAAATAACAATACTACCATGTTTGAAGCTACAAGGACCAATACACCATATGGACCACCCTGCATCAAGAAAGGGACCAGAAAATACCATATTTCACCAATATTTTCCATATCCTCACATCAAATTGGGTATCAAAGACTCTGAGCGACATCTCGTGCTCAAATACCGTGGTTATTTGCATAGATACCTTCAAACAAAAATGGAGTTTCTGGACATCGCCTCCTTGGGTACGACTTATAGATATGTTGTCAAGATCGAGCAGAAATTTAAGCAAAAGAGGTGAGAGTTTGGATCTGAAAACTCCTCACAGCCGAAGCAGGGCAAAGGCAGCCCCAACCCACACAACAAGGGACAGAGAAAAGATGACCACTCTCAAGAAAACCAATCCAAGCTGCAACACAAGAAGGGAAATGAAAATACGAAGAAGGACATGGGAAAATGGTGTGAATACCATAAAGGCCCTTGGCACAACACTGAAGAATGCTTCTCCAAGTAGTCATTCGTGGCCGAGATGAAGGCGTCCGAGTATGAGGCCGATTATGACTCTGAATCAAATCCAGAAGGAGGGAAGTGGATCATGGATGTTGAATCCAATGCCTGCACTGTCGCTACCACCAAAGTCCAGCCAAGCGAACCAAAAGAACCATAGGAAGGGGAATGCCTCTTTCACTCACATATGTGGGTAAAGGGGGATCCTCTCCATTTCATTGTCAATAGCGGTAATCAGAAGAATATGATCTCAACAAAGGTAATCAAGTGATTGGACCTGCTGACGACACCGCACCCGCAACCCTATACCATCGGTTGTCTTTTCCAAGGAAGATATCTCCCTATCAACCAACAGTGTTTTCTGCCTTATGACATTAAGCCTTTCAAAGATGAGGTATTGTGTGATATTTATCCCCTTGAATTTTATAATGTTATTTTAGGACAACCATATTTTTGGAAGCATCATGTTGTCTATGAGTCTAGACCCTGCAGTGTTATTATTACTTTGGGTAGACAATTGTACAGGATACCAGAGGTAGCGCCGCTTACCGCTATGTCTTTAATATCTGCTAAGAAATGCAGTAAGGTCATTTCACAGACCGAGAATTTCATCTTCTTTGTGATCCTTTCTCATAGTAAGCAGAAGCTCACCGCCACATTCGTGGCCTCTACACAGAGCCTCTCTTTGCAGTAGAGGCAAGTGGATAGGATCGTGGAAGAGTACAAAGACATCTTCTCCTCATCCATAGGGGTAATGACACACTACCAATTCAAGCATCCAATTGATCTAACCCTCGGTGCACCTCTTCTTAATGGACCAGTCTATCATCGCTCACTAATGGAAAATGATGAAATCAAGCGTCAGATCCAAGAGTTTCTTCAAAAGGGGCACATCAGACCCAACTCGTCCCCTTGCGGAAGACTGATTGTACTGGTACAGAAGAAGGATGGAACCTGGCGACTCTGCATTGATTATAGAGCATTAAAAAAAATCACAGTCAGGAACCGATGCCCAATTCCTAGGATTGATGACCTTCTTGACCAAATCAAGGGGTAAATTTATTTAGCAATATTGACCTAAAGTCTGGCTACCACCAGGTTCCCAACGAACCAACTGATGTATAGAAGAAAATTTTCAAATCTAAAGAAGGTCTCTTCAAATGGATGGTCATGCCCTTTGGCTTGAAAAATGAACTAGCCACTTTCATGAGGTTGATGTATTGAGACCCTTCACCAACTCTTTTGTGGTGGTATATTTGGATGATATCCTCATCTTCAACAGAACTTGGGAGGAGCACATGTGGCATATTCAACAGGTTTTGAGCACTCTACAGAAACACAAGCTATATGCCAACTTGGAAAAATGCTCCTTTGGCATGAACAAGGTCCAATACTTGGGCTAAATTGTTGATGAGCATGGGGTACATGTTGATACATTTAAGATCCAAGTCATCCATGACTGGCTAGCCCCAACCACACTAACTGAGCTTCAAAAATTCTTGGGACTGGCCAACTTCTATTGACGGTTCATGTTGGGATTCTCCCATATTGCATGGGCCCTCAACCAAGTGACCAAGGGTGGTGGAAGGGAAAATTTTGTGTGGGGAAAGGAAAAACAATGAGCATTTCATGATCTAAAGCATCGTTTGTGCTCGGCTCCAGTACTCTCCTTAATCGATATGCAACAATCATTCGAGATTGAGACTGATGCATCTGACTATGCTGTAAGCACAGTTCTTACTCAACATGATAATTTGGTGGCATACCATAGTGAGACACTCTTAGATACTGTCTGAAAATACCCCACCTATGAAAAAGAAATGTATTTCATTGTACAAGCCCATCATCAATCGAAACATTACATTTTGGGAAAGGAGACAATCATCCACATTGATCACAAGCCTTTTCAGTTCATACAGACATAGTAGAAATTTTAGAACGAATGCCATCAGAAGTGGTCCACCTACCTGCAACAGTTCCATCTCAACATCAAGTATAAGACAGGGAGCACTAATCATGTCGTTGACTACCTCATTCAACCTCTCGTGGCTGCACTCACCATTGTGCGCCATTCCTGTGGACATGAGGCATCTGAGTGGCCCCAACTTTATCAATAATATATGTACTTATCCACCACCTATCAACTCTTAGGTATAGGTGCAAATTTCACTGATTTTCACATTCAAGACGGATTGTTATTCCATCTGGTCCATCTCTATGTTCCTGCAAGTGAGCGTGAAAAGATTATTTGGGAAGCCCACTACAGTCGGCTAGAAGAACATTTGGCATGGAGAAAACTGTGGTCATTCTACAAAATCATTTTTATTGGCCAAAACTTCGACAAGACGTCAACAAGTATATCATATCTTGCATTGCATGTGCTATTGCCAAGATAGCCATCAAGAAGCAAGGATTATACACCCCTCTTCCTACTCCCGAGAAGCCTTGGTAATCCATATCGATGGATGACATGTATGTCCTTTCATCCACCAAGCAAGGCAATGATTGTGTATTTGTGGTCATTGATCGGTTTTCGAAGATGACCATCCTCAAAGCTTGCAAGAAGAATATCACAGTGGCAGATACTGCCGAGCTCTTCTTAGAATGAGTGTGGGTCCATTTTGGGATATCAAAGACCATCATCTCTGACAGCGAAAACACATTTCTTAGCACATTTTGGTCGAGTCTCTGGTCATTGTTGGATACCAAGCTCACTAAATCCACTTCTTTCCACCCCCAAACAAACGACCAAACAAAGGTCGTCAATTGAATGATTGTGGACATAATACACATGTACAACTCTAAGCATCTGCGTACATGGGATGAGAGTCTCCCCTATGTTCAACATAGTTACAACAGGGCTCTCCATAGCTCCACCAACCATATCCCATTTCAGGTGGGGCTAGGATTCCAACACTTGGGTCCCATTGATGTTGTACTATCTCTTGAAACCACACAAACAAAGCCACCATATTCATTGAGAGGATTGAGCACATCCACCAACAGGTCCATGAGATTTTGTAGAAAGCTAATACTAAGAAAAAGAAACACCATGATCAACATAGGGTACCACACTAGTTTCAGGTTGGAGACAAAGTTTGGTTACATTTGTCGAAGGAACATCTTACAGGGCCCCATCAAAATCTCCTCCCCCTTTGCTATGGGCCTTACACTATCACCAAGGCTGTGGGTAGAAATGTTTTTGAGCTCAACACTCCACCCTTCCTTGTCTTGCACCCAGTATTCAATGTCGACCTCTTTCGACCATATTTTCCATCATTATTGGAAACTTTAGATATCGCAGAAAAACTAACACCAACATAGCTCAAGCCTGGCTGCATGGAACACGAATCCACTGCTTAGATTGTGGACACACAGGTCAAGTGCACTTGCCAACAGAGGATCCAACTTTATCAGGTTGTCAAGACAGGGTAGCTCCTACACCAAGGAAAGTGGCTCATCTAGGGCCAAATTCAACAAAAGTTTCCTCGCCTGATGGGGGAACTCAACTCAATGGAGACCATTGCTTCCTAAGGAGGGAGGACTGATCCAGGTGGATATTGGTGGCCACCCACCTATTCCAACTAGCTCCTCTTGACAATTTTAGTTCGGCACATTCTTCTGTACTTCTTTGTAATTGCGGGTTCTACACTTTCGAGGTTGTCTAAAGCCGTCATATCTTCCAGGTGGATACTAGTGTCCTCCCACCTAATCCAACTGTCTTATTTTGTATTTTTTCATGTCAACACATCTTGTTGTACTTCCAAGGCCGTTTTAGGGCCCTAAACAATGTTTTTTGGGCTCGCCATAGTCAAACTATAGACATAGTTAGAGTTATATGGTGTAATGTGTAGTTCTCTAAAAGAAATTTCCAACGGGATATCACGCACCTAAAATGAAGGTCATATGCAAAAGTTACGACCCCGGGAAGTTGAGGTACAAACTTACCCATAGGGAGCCACACAACTTTTGGTGTTTCATCTCCTAGGGTTAGGTTTTTGGATGTCTAGGGTTTTGGCATTCACGAGTAATATTGAAAATGCCTCTGGAGCCTCATTATAATCATTCTTCTCAGATGGATTCACGTAGCAACCACATCTCTTCTCAGATATAGCTACACCCATTTGAGCAAGTGTTTCAGTTCTGCAGTTTTACAATTTCATCCTATTTCATTTATTCAATATAATATATTGTACACTGGATATATGTGTTGTTCTTCATATCTATGTGCTTATTGTATTCAGTCTATTAATTAGTTCATTTTGTTCCTAAATCTGGATCAATAACCATTTTGATTTCCATATGTGGTTAATGTGCATGCATGTACTGTCTGAAATTGAAATTGTAATCTAACCTTGATGTGTTAGTGAGTTTTTGTATTCAGGGAAGGATAACTCTCTGAAAGAGGAAAATTCAAGATGAAATTGACTGATACTGCTCAAGAAATGGAGTATTTAAGCCCAAGAATAGGGAAACATGAAGAAATGATGTAGAGAAAAGCGGGACACCCTTTTCATTTTAAAACATTGATTTGTTTAACAGAATTATCTTGCTTTAAAATAACAATTGTGAAAAGAAATTAAATTATCGAGGATGTTTAAATGAATGATTTAGTTAAACCCATGTTGTGTATGGCGGATAGGTCATGGAAATGGATCAACTATGTTGAGAATTTCATACTATGCAAATGAGTTGGAAAAAGGGAGAATTCATTTACTCCTTTCTTATTGAATTTTTGTATTTCTCCAGGATGAAAAAATTGAAATGTTGTTATGTGTAAATTTTTAGAGCATGAGAATGTTGATGGTTGTAGGATACCAAAACAAATGAAATATTTTTATGATTTCACTAGTGAACACATTGAAAAATAACGTGATAGAGTTCATATAGATATGCTAGGACATATCTAAGAATGTTTTCTTATTTAAAATCTATGGTACATGCATTGTAACTTGACATGACAATTGATATAATTGTGAATGCGATGATGCATGCTATGTGTAGGAAAATATTGGAGTTGTTGGGGATATAACTACAAACCATGGACAAGCTCATATAGAGGATAAATACAAGAAGGTTGTTAATAGAAAAGGTTGATGAAGGGACCTTTTGAGTCCCCATGAAGCACCACTGATGAGGTAATGTCAGAAAGGTTGTTGGAAGCCAGACATGTATATAAAAAAAAATCAAGCCAATGTAGCATATGGTTTGGAGGGATTGGGTAAGGATCCCTTATGAAACATTCTATGTTTTGATTATATGCACACAATTTTGATTTTCTGTTGTATTCCATTGATACCCAAGCATGGTATGATTTATGAAGGAGAACCTGAATAATAGAGGAAGGTACCTCTGAGGGGAAAAGATGGATTGGACTCTTTTCCAAGATTTCATGAACCAATGTGTCATGGATGTATTGATTAATTGTGAATGATTATGAATATAAATGATCATAAGCAACACATTAGTTAAATTCATTGAGGAGATGCATGTTGTATGGAAGAGGGAAGGTATTGGACTTCCCATTATGGAAGGAGAACCTTCTATTATTTCAACATAGTTGTAAAATCGTAAAGAAAGGAATTGGGGTGGCCCTAAATATTGACACACTGGTAACTAGTAAATAAATAATGTTGGAAAGAATTCATATAAAATTTTAATTTCATATAATGTAGGTTGATTTGAGGTCATGATCATCTCAAAGAAAGAAACACAGTTCTGATGTAATAATGAATGTTGATAAAGGAGCCGTGTGGTGAGAGGTTGGTTGAGTTCCAACACACCATGGAAAAGTTCCTAACATAAAATATGGTAATATGGAATCAATGCAAAGGTGAATTATGTGTAAATGTGACCATGAATATTGGAACAATGGTTTAGTTACATATGATGATTGATTGCATTATGAAAATATTGGTATGTTGAAAATAATTCATGTGTAAGGAATGATAATTCCTTTTTACTTCATATAATTGAATAGATAAATGTGAGGCAACTGTTGGTATGCACAATTTTAAGAATTGTTTGTGAGCCATTGTAAATGTGCAATAAAAGTCTAATGTGCATGGAATACTAACAATCTATTTGGCCGAGAAATTGTAGGAAGATCAGTCTTGGATATGGAAACAATATAAGTCCATACAGAAGACCAATGCTTGTTGTTTGTAAAAGGGCCAAACTGATATGAAAAGAAGTCTCATACTTGTGGTTTGAGTTCTGATATGGAACATATTTGAAAATGGATAAGTGGGAATTTGAAATCTGCAGGGAGCATATTTGAAATAATTCTGATTGGAATTAATATGAAAATATCTCATGGATTACTATATGCATGTGATACAGGTGAGATTACAAATTTGTCCTGGAGGGGTAGATGATGGTCGTTGAGCTGGAAAAGAGAATGAAAATGGCCATTGTTGTGACATGAAGACCCGATATGCCATAATCACGTTGGTATGGTTGTGTTGTGTTAGGATGAGCCTAAGGGATGCCTCAGCAGAATGGGCCTGAGGGATGCCTCGGCTGTAAGACTCAGTGAAGTCTTTGAAACTTTCTTGTGCAATAAATCCTTGGCAAGCAAGATGGATCTCCCAAGGGACTATGCAGTAGAGAAGGGGATGCATGAGCCTGGAATGTGAGTGACTGCAAGGAAGAGGAGACTTCGATAAACAAATTTATATGTTAAGTAGGGTCATGATCACAGTGAATGTGTTAAAGGAAAAACAATTAGTCGAGTGAATCTGACAGCCATATGGATGCAGATCCATGAATTGCACAGTTAAGTATTGTACTGATATGTACATTTCCTCCTAAATTATGAACAACAATGGATGTTTATACATTGAATTGGTTTAATATGCATGCTATTTGATATTTGTTGTAGGCATGTGTTGGAATGCCAAGGGTCTGTAAATAGACAAGATTGTGAGGAAAAAGGGTACATCACTAAAGTGGCTGAAAGAGGAAAGTGTGGCGGTTGTTGTTGATATGTAGAGAACATCGATGGTGATGTTCCTATTTAAGGGGGAGGGGATGCAACACCCCATTTTTAACCCCCTGAATTGATTGTAATTAATTATGATTAGTAATGGTTTATCTCAACATAGAGATAATGTTTCCATGATATGGCTTTTAACTGATGTAAATGTATTATTGTGTAATGTAAAATCCAAACAATTGACTGATGGGTGAAGTATTAAAGTATTGGCCGTGATACCACTAGAGGAAA
Source organism: Picea sitchensis (assembly GCA_010110895.2). NCBI lineage: Eukaryota > Viridiplantae > Streptophyta > Pinopsida > Pinales > Pinaceae > Picea > Picea sitchensis. The sequence continues at coordinate 69,089 of SNQJ01S0000351.1, read as the reverse complement.
GAGAGAAGGGGGTCATTATGCTAAGACATCCCAAGCCTCCTGTTGAGTTAATTATTTTTGGAAATAATAAGTTATTTCCTTTTTCTTGATCTCAAAGAAAATCAGTTAATGAGGGAGGATTGGTAGTTGAGCAACCAACCACCCTCAATGAATGGAAGCATGGAATATATATCTAGGACAACAAAAACATTTATCTAGAGGTACAACAAAGTACCCATTTTGCAGTCCCCAGGTTGACCCCACGAGTTCCTTCTGACAGAAGGGAAGAAGGACATGTTGAGAACCTTCATGGGAGGTTTTATCACTCCAAGAAACTCTTTGGGGTTGTAGGCCAAAGATGCTTGGTAACTTAAGAATATTGTAGATTTTGTATGCTTGGGACAATAGGATAACTCAATAGCTAATGAAAAGGACCACTTCATACATTCAAATGAGACAGTGCTTTTAGAACTCAATGATCAAACAACAAAGTTTGAATAGGAGATGAAGAATACTAGTCTAGATAACCAAATACAACAATGTGCAGGGTCATACAAGATAGCAAGAAAACCTTTAGTTCAAGTTCATGAGCTTAATAAGAAGATAACAGTTCTTAGATGCTGAGATAAACTGAAATAAAGTACAGAATGATGAAAATATGAGAAAATCTATCATTGAGAACAAAAGAGGACCGTGATTCTATTATCAATAAAGAGTCTTGTACAATAGCCAAAATATGTCTCCCAGATTGAACCCCCATAGTTCTTCTTATGTCTTGAGATTTATAGCTTTATAATACAGTTTTCAGATCCTAAAAGAATGGATCAGATATGCTAAAGATAGAAAGTCAAAATTGATTTACAAAAGATAAGGAATGATCCTCAAAATGAGGTCTAAAGATAGAAAGTCAAAATTGATTTACAAAAGATAAGGAATGATCCTCAAAACGAGGTCAATTCCACATTTCATGGTCTCAGATGATGTAGAGTCCTTGTAAAGTGCAGATTAGCCTTCCAAGGATGTTTAATGACTCTTGAAGAAGATGAAACTCGAACTCCACTCGAAAAAAAAAAACCTGATTCCATCGGCTTCCAAAATAGGAAAAGCTAAAACAACTTGAATACTTCCTCTAACCCTTTTACATCAAAAATGGATCTTAGATCTGACTCTATAATTCAACATCTATCCATTAAAAGAGTTTTCAAAATATTCGGATTAGTAAAACTTCGATATGGGGCAACATTTCACCAACTGCCATCTGTCTCTTGCTCCAACACTGGTTTTGAGATCCGCTAGTTAGCTAGTGAAAGCTCTTCTTTTCAACGAATTTTAACCTGGTTATAATTTTGCCTTTATGCTGGAGGAAAGTCTCCGATTGCCCGCCTTTTGCGTTGGTGAAAGTTCTATCATGCTCAAAAATAGAATAGAAACTTAACCTTTAACATGTTTATTCTTGAGCTATATATGAAGAGATCCATAATGATTGCCACTTGTTTCATTAACTGTCCATTGTCTTCCATAATGATTGCATGTCCATTTAACCCCTCGTTCAAGAATATCTTCCTTGTGTGAATAGATGTCAGCAAGAACAACTCCCAGCCATCAGTAAACTTCCTCATGGAATGAGATCGAACACCTGCCTCTTGTAAACCAATGGAAGAACGCGATAATTTTATAATGGTCGTGCCTTGATAACCATCTCTTGATTTCCAATACGCCCAATCAACCATCTTTTCTTTTTCTAGTGAATGCATGGTGAATAATAACTAATGGTGGCCATAAAATAAGATTTTGATTGTTTTCCATTTCTTCAGGTTCTGAGAATGACTGGTATGATTCTTCATGATCTGGTGAAGAGGCATAGCTCCATCCCAATAGGACACATAATGCTTTATACAGTCCCAAGTGTTCTGATCGCAGCACAAGATTTGGGGCATTGTATGCATGCATAACAAGGCTGTGAGTATCCATAAAATATTTGGATTAACTCATGATTTTCTGGACTGTCGACTTGTTGAATGCAATAAATCCAAATCCTGCAACAACAACCTGAAATATGCAATATTTTCTGCCTTCCGATGCGTGATTTCTTTCTCTAAAAAACTGCTTCCTCATGGCCTTTCTCACAAACGGCCTGGTGCCTATATTTATTTAAAGATCACAATTGAAAGTCGATATGGTACATAATGTCATGTTCAAACATGACTTGTTTAGCATGCACAGATCAACCAATTAACATTTTATTATCCTCTATGAATTTGTATGTTGGAACCTCAAGGTTGTAAGGTGCAGGACCCTTCCTAATTCGACCAGATATGTCATAATGAGATCCATGACAAGGATAGAACCAACCTCCATAATCTCCAGCATTGGGCAAAGGAACACAACCAAGGTGGGTACTATACATTCAACCAAATTGCAGATGGTTCTATTACACCTATTCCATGGGATAGAGATTGTCAAATTGATAGGGGCGAGAGTCAAATATTTTCTTTGTTGCGGCATGTACTTAGCTATATGAAACCCTGAGGTGGTGTGATGGATCCTGAGCAACAATCAAAACTTAGATATCAATCTACCTGTAGAAAATAACACGAATTGGATCTATAATTTGATTTGTTCAGGCTTTAGATCTTTGAACCCTTTGATCCCTGTAGCTGTCGATCTCTTTCAAAATTTGATACACAGGTTTTGGATAGATCAATCGATGAGAGAGGTTAATAGGAAATCAGTACTTGTACTTGGCCTTGACATGTGGATTTAATGTGCTGCGTGGCATTGGTAACATATGGACTCAGAATTTGGCACTTGCGCTTGGGCATTGGTGTTAGAACTGGGCTTTGTGTATTTACTTGTGTCTTAATTCCTGACTTGGTGCGCTAGGCTTATGGATTGATTTGGGAAATAGCTTGGAGGTCCCCAACCTTTTGATAAGAGTCTAAAGCTTAGATCTCTTATAAAAAGTCACAAACCCATTAGGCTAGATTAGGCTTAGACATTAATATGACTTGGAGTTTGTCATATAATTAATGTACCTTAGGTTTATACTTAGGCCATAGATCACTTAGTGCACACACACCACAAAAATTATATTATTTTTGTTTGAAAAAGGCAAAAACTAGGGTTTCATGCAATAACTGACAATGATTTGGAATGTAGGTAAAAGCCATCAATGAGAGTTTTCATGAAGAAAAGGGAGTATGACACTGGCCAAGAGACTGAAGAAAACGATATATCAAACGGAGAATGATGAGATTAGTCATAAAAATACTAGTGCATTTTGATCGCTAACAACTAGCTCCAACTGGGATGGAGACCTCCCTGCGAGGTTTCCAAGAACCTAGTAGTTCCAATAGCCTTTATCATTGGGCAATGGAGTCATCTGGCCTGTGCAGTTTTTCTTCTGCAATCTGTAGCCTGCTTATAACCTACCTGTAGCTTTCCTGTAGCCTACTTATAACCTGCCTATAGCTTGCATGTTTATTCATGGACTCTGAAAGTAATCTACTTGCTCGTATAAAGAGTTTATTCTTCTGCCTATCCCTACTGCTAACCAAATCTAAAATTTGGTCAGGTAAACGCAGATTTCCATAACAACCATTTGAGCAACTTCAAAACCGTGATGACTTTATCTCTATCACTGCTTAATAGAAAATAACTGAAACATATCAGTAGTAGTAAATAAGCTTTCAGAAATTCATACTCACCCATGAAAATTGATAAATGAATGAAATCTAGAACTTTCATAGGGTCTGAAATAAGTAATTCTATCAAAGCGGCCATCGGGTCTCTAAAATCAAGATCAAAAGCATTTTGATTCATGAAAAATGACTGCCCTTCCATGACTAGCTCTCTGTTGGTAGATAGATGTCTTCCTTGGAAGTCTTTTTGCTGTCCCAACTGAGAACTGAAATCCTACTGCTTGTTGTCTTCACTGATATCAATACTGAATGTGGACTGTTCTTCCTCTTCCTCCTCATATCTGCTGAAAACTGCCTTTATCTACAAGTCTGGAAAATGTGGGCTGCCCTCAACATATACTGCAGATCTAAAACTGTTACTTGTTGATGTGTCAATCTGACAATCATCTTTGGGGTTTTCAAAGGGGAAAATTCAATTTTCCTGACAACCTAAGACAATAGATGCATTTGGCACAATGTAAAAAGAATCTATACTATGACTAACATTGTGAAGCTCATCAATGTCTTGGTCACAATGAGAAATATCCCCTATAATAGAATACTCTTCATAATTTTCTGAATCTTTAGTTGATAAATTGAATTCATGACAACATTCAGGAAGTAGAAGGTTGCCTGAAAATATCTCTTTACAAAACAAATGAAAGGCAGCATGAAACTCTGCCAAAGAATTGATACTGGCAATAGGAAGAGACTGGTACCAATCATGAGCAATCCCCTCTAATAAAAACATAAGATCCAAATATGAACATCCTCATGCACAACTTGCAACCGATGAATGTAATCATGAAAGTCCAGCAAATGTTCAGCTGGTACTTCCCAATATTCACCTCGAAATCTGGGAAGGCTATGTTCTCATTCATCTCTACTAGGTACTGGAAGAGAGTAACCAGAAATACTTGAGAAATTGCAGAACACATACCTCTTTGCTAAGATCTGGTTCATTTATATACCAGTGGAGTCGCCAACAGATCCGTCTTTCATGGACTCGCCACTGAATTCGTCCTTCATGGAGTCGCCAGATAGATGATTACAACCAATGTAATGTCCAACCTTTGTCTATCATCAAAGATCAGATCTTTGTTGTCTCCCAGGGAAGATGAGCTTTGATCTCCTCTCCCCAGTAGTGGCGCCAATTTGTTATCACTCCAAGAAACTCTTTGGGGTTGTAGGCCAAAGATGCTTGGTAACTTAAGAATATTGTAGATTTTGTGTTCTTGGGACAATAGGATAACTCAATAGATAATGAAAAGGACCACTTCATACATTTGAATGAGACAGTGGTTTTATAACTCAATGATCAGACAACAAAGTTTGAATAGGAGATGAAGAATATTAGTCTAGATAACCAAATACAACAATGTGCAGGGTCATACAAGATAGCAAGAAAACCTTTAGTTCAAGTTCATGAGCTTAATAAGAAGATAACAGTTCTTAGAAGATGAGCTAAACTGAAATAAAGTACAGAATGATGAAAATATGAGAAAATCTGTCATTGAGAACAAAAGAGGATTGTGATTCTATTATCAATAAAGAGTCTAGTACAATAGCCAAAATATGTCTCCTAGATTGAACTCCCATAGTTCTTCTTATGTCTTGAGCTTTATAGATTTACAATGCAGTTTTCAGATCCTAAAAGAATGGACCAGATATGCTAAAGATAGAAAGTCAAAATTGATTTACAAAAGATAAGGAATGATCCTCAAAATGAGGTCAATTCCACATTTCATGGTCTTCAGATGATGTAGAATCACTGTGCAGTGAAGATAAGCCTTCCAAGGTTGTTTAATGACTTTGAAGAAAGATGAAATTCGAATTTGCTAATTTTGGAAAAAAAACCTTGATTTACTGTCTCCAAAATAGGTGCCAAAACAACTTGAATACTTCCTCTAACCCTTTTACATCAAAAGTGGATCTTAGATATGACTCTATAATTCAACATCCATTAAAAGAGTTTTCAAGAGATTCATATTAGTAAAACTTCGAACTGGGCAAAATTTCACCAAATCTGGCCATCTTAGGTTTCACCAGCTAATTCGCCTTACGATCTGCTAGTTAGCTGGTGAAAGATTTTCTTTTCACCAGCTAACTGGTTATAATTTCGCCTTTTGTGCTGGTGAAAGTTCTGTCTTGGTAAAAAATAGAATAGAAACTTAACCTTTAACATGTTTATTCTTGAGCTATTTATGAAGAGATCCATAATGATTGCCACATATTTCATTAACTGTCCATTGTCTTCCATAATGATTGCATGTCCATTTAACCCTTCGTTCAAGAATATTTGCCTTGTGCGAATAGATGTCAGCAAGAACAACTCCCAGCCATCAGTAAACTTCCTCATGGAATGAGATCGAACATCTGCCTCTTGTAAACCAATGGAGGAAAGCGAGAATTTTACAATGGCTGAACCTTGATAACCATCTCTTGATTTCCAATACCCCCAATCAACCATCTTTTCTTTTTCCAGTGAATGCATGGTGAATAATAACTAATGGTGGCCATAAAATAATATTTTGATTGTTTTCCATTTCTTCAGGATCTGAGAATGACTGGGATGATTCTTCATGATCTAGTGAAGAGGCATAGCTCCATCCCAATAGGACACATAATGCTTTATATAGTCCCAAGTGTTCTGATCACAGCACAGGATTTGGGGCATTTTATGCATGCATAACAAGGCTGTGAGTATTCATAAAATCTTTGGATTAACTCATGATTTTCTGGACTTTCAACTTCTTGAATGCAACATATCCAAATCCTGCAACAACAACCTGAAATATGCAAGATTTTCTGCCTTCCGATGCATGATTTCTTTCTCTACAAAACTTCTTCCTCATGGCCTTTCTCACACATGGGTTGGTGCCTGTATTTATTTAAAGATCACAATTGAAAGTCAATCTGGTACATAATCTCATGTTCAGACATGACTTGTTTAGCATGCGCAGATCAACCAATTAACATTTTATTATCCTCTATGAATTTGTATGTTGGAACCTCAAGGTTGTAAGGTGCAGGACCCTTCCTAATTCGGCCAGATATGTCCTGATGAGATCCATGACAAGGACAAAACCAACCTCCATAATCTCCAACATTGGGCAAAGGAACACAACCAAGGTGGGTACTGTACATTCAACCAAATTGCAGACGATTCTATTACAGATATTCCATGGGATAGAGATTGTCAAATTGATAGGGGCGAGAGCCGAATATTTGCTTTGCTGCGGCATGTACTTAGCTATATGAAACCCTGAGGTGGTGTGATGGATCCTAAGAAACAATCAAAACTTAGATATCAATCTACCTGTAGAAAATAACACGAATTGGATCTGTAATTTGATTTGTTCAGGCTTTAGATCTTCGAACCCTTTGATCCATGTAGCTGTCGATCTCTTTCAAAATTTGATACACGGGTTTTGGACAAATCAATCGATGAGAGAGGTTAAGAGGAAATCAATACTTGTACTTGGACTTGACATGTGGATTTAATGTGCTGCATGGCATTGGTAACATATGGACTCGGAATTTGGCACTTGCACTTGGGCATTGGTGTTAGAGCTGGGCTTTGTGTATTGACTTATGTCTTAATTCCTGACTTGGTGCGCTAGGCTTATGGCTTGAGTTGGGAAATAGTTTTGAGGTCCCCAACCTTTTGATAAGATTCTAAAGCCTAGATCTCTTATAAAAGGTCATAAACCCATTAGGTTGGATTAGGCTTAGACGTTAATATGACTTGGAGTTTGTCATATAATTAATGTAGCTTAGGTTTATACTTATGCCATAGATCACTTAGTGCACACACACCACACAAATTATATTATTTTTGTTTGAAAAAGGAAAAAATTAGGGTTTCAAGTAATAACTGACAATGATTTGGAATGTAGGTAAAAGCCATCAATGAGAGTTTTCATGAAGAAAAGGGAGTATGACACTGGCCAAGAGACTGAAGAAAACGATATATCAAATGAAGAATGATGAGATCAGTCATCAAAATACTAGTGCATTTTGATCGCTAACATGAGGTAGAGGAAAAACAGACATGGGGGGGGGGGGTGTGTAGGAGAAGATAAAATTATGATTGAGGGAAATCATGAACATAGGCTAATAAGAGATAAAGAACGCATGGGTGTTTGGGAAGAAATACCAGAGTTTTCCAGTGCAAAGAAAATAAGATAAATTCCCCTGGTGGTATCATGGCTTGGCACGAGGGTGGCTTGTAACATCCCAGTTTTAACTCTTATGGACTATAATGTATTATGTAATTGTGACTTAGGTTGGTGAGATGGTAAAGTCAAAAAGGGGCCAGAGTTCCTAGGAAATGTAATACTTCAAGTACATTAATAAAAATACCTCGCTTGTTTCAATACAGACAAGGACAAAAGAGATAGGGGGCTATGATCCCACAAGAGAGGGGGCTTGAGGGGCTAAGTCTTTTTAATATTATTTTATTTAACCATAATTGATTTTATGGAAAAAAGGGGTTACATTAGCTTCTTGGGGGAGGCCATGTGGTTCTTGATTTCCAAGTAATTATATAAACCCATCTTTGGTTTGTTTGGGGGTTCACTTGTTCTTATTCATTCACTGTACACCCTTCTCACTCTTTCATATTTAGGAGCCTCATTCTTTTTGAATTTGTGTGCTCTTGGTCTGAGCATGGATACAAATGGATGCATGAGGATGGATTTGGGTGAATTTTGGGTGTCGTTCTTCCCCTGGTTTGTTTTCTTCCCCTTGTTCTCTTGTTCTTATTTCCTCTTTACTCTCTCTAGCTATTTCGCGTGCTTTTGGGATGAGCATGGAAACAAAGGGAATGAAGAGGAGAGCCACTGTGGAATGGCTGTAATAATATACTGATCATTCTAGGAGGGAATGGATACCCGTTTGCATGAAATTGATGGCAGTTCAGATAGAACTGCCCAGAACTGAGAATCCTTGGAGTTTCCAGTAAGGATATTTCCTGACCAATAGCACTGGAGCCCTGGAGAGAAATGGAACAACCTCAGGGGATGCATGGTAGAAAAATGTGTTCATTTATTTGGGTTGTGCAGGCTGAGGGGGAAAGAGATATGGAAATTAGGATTTGTTGTGTGGTTGGGAAACCTGAGAGCTAGTTAGCCAACTGTTGCACGTTTTAGATTTGGCATAGGACCCGTCCTTGTGGATTCATAGCATTGGCTTGAGGGTGACCTATTGTTGAGAGTAAAAGAACATCAATGTCTACGGTTGGGAGGAACGTCCTTGTTCTGCAACCAATTGGCGAATGTTACTTGAAAGATAAGTGCTCTCTGTGTTTTTTTTCTAATGTTATTTCTGTTATGTATTTAATTATCTATGAGATATGTATATATAAAGTGCCTGTCTGCTGGTTATTTGTTGTGCATGAAATGTTGTTATCTATTTTATGTTGTAGCATGGATCTTGTTTAATGCATGTGGTTCTTTCATTCTTGATTTTAAATTAAATGTTGCTAGAATTCAAGATCTGTTCAGAAGTGAGTTTTTGGAGTAGCTTGGCCAGCCCGTGGGTGGTTGGGTACGTTAAAAATTGGTATTAGAGCTACTGGTTGAAACACCGGGAAATATGGGTCGAGTCTATTGGCCAAATTCTCGTGGTTAAGATCAATTATGACCTTGAAGTCAAAAATATCATGACGAATGGCATTGCAGAGTTCGCGCAGAAGCTAGAGCGTCATAGATCCTTGTAAGGGATTGTGGGATCGTGATTGTCCCTTTCGAATTCAGGAGCGATCAACACCGTGGGATCAAGGGAGATTTGGATTGTTGGATTGGGGGGCAGGTGAAGGAGGGTGATCTGATAAAGGTGAAATCATAGGTTGGGAAAGGTTAAGTACCAACCGTTAGATCTAGATTGTTGATCATCAATCGTCGATTGAAGCCAATAACTATATGTAAGACTTCAGAAATTCACCGCTTCGTCGATTTTGGTAGGAAGGAAAAGCATGAACTGCCGAAGCCCGAAGTTGCGAAGTCATTTCAATCGTCTGATATGATGGAAGGCACATGGATATCTTCACCATTGATCATGGTCAGCCGACATTGACCACTTTGGGAGTATGTGACTCTGGGAATTTATAACTTTGTTGAATTGTTATAGCCCGGAGCCCTGGAGCGTCGAAGTCTCGAAATTCCCATTTACCGTTAGATTGAGGGAAGGAATTCAGGAGTGTTTCAGGCTGTCATGTCTAGAAGTGGTAGAGGGGTAGCGAGGTTTTGACTTCAGAACTTCACCACTCCGACGATTACTAAGTATGTTGTAGAGAAAAACCCTGAATCGTCGAAGCTCCGAAGTGCCGAATTCACGAAGTGTAAAGACATGAGGTCATGTGAACCGTCAGATCTAGAGCAGTGATTGTGGATTGTCCATGCAATTGATGATGTGGCTTATGCCATGTGGCTGGGGTGCTGTGTGGGGACAAGTGTCACCCGATTTTGGTACCTTTTGGACCTCAATCTGTTCATTTTTTAGTGACACGTGGCACATGGTCCATGTCACCCTGGGTAACGTCAGCGTGTTGTGTCATCTCAGGGAGTATGTGACTCTGGGGGTTTCCAGGTTTCTACTAGTGAAAAGTGTCGAAGCCTGAAGTTGCGAAGGCATGTATACCGTCAATATGAGTTTCCTTCGGGANTGGGGTGCTGTGTGGGGACAAGTGTCACCCGATTTTGGTACCTTTTGGACCTCAATCTGTTCATTTTTTAGTGACACGTGGCACATGGTCCATGTCACCCTGGGTGACGTCAGCGTGTTGTGTCATCTCAGGGAGTATGTGACTCTGGGGGTTTCCAGGTTTCTACTAGTGAAAAGTGTCGAAGCCTGAAGTTGCGAAGGCATGTATACCGTCAATATGAGTTTCCTTCGGGACCTTTCTCGACCGTTGGATCAAGAAAAGGTAAGTACTTCGGAGGATTGTTACTCCGGGGAAGTGGAAGACTCGGGAATGGAAATATCTCGGAGCCCCAGAGCATCAAATTTTTGAAGTGTGTAAGGATCGTCCGTCCCAATGCTTGATAAAGTCTTGACCTTCCAATTGATCCATGGATGAACATGGTAAGTACTTTTAAGGATTGTCACTGTGGGGAAGTGGAAGACTTGGGAATGAAAATATCTCGAAGCTCTGGAGCATCGAATTTTCGAATTGGTTGAGAGTCGTCCATATCAACGCTTAATTAAGTCAGAACCGTTGATCTCGTTGAAGCCTCCAGATGGGCGCAGGACTGTCCATTCAACGAGAGATCAAATATTGATTGTTTGATATGATAGTAGATTCGTTGGAAGGGCTTCAACGAAGATTCACTCCAGGAGAAATCAGATATTGAAGAGGGAGAATAGCTGAAGGCCGAAGTTCGGAGGACTTGGTCCCTATGCCAGTCTAATGATAAGGTAAAGGGGTTGTTTATAAGTGCGAAAGGCCTAGAAGTGAATAAGCCCTCAGACATTATGTTCGAACGAGGTCTTGTGTAGAGAATAAAGAGAAAAGTGCTAGAGGAAGGTGCTAAGGAATTAATAAGCCCGTTGTTTCGATCCGTGGTCACATGAAAATTGGATTGAAGGAAGCGCTTGTGCAGAATTCAGATTATGTTAAAAGTGAGTTAAAAGGGGGCTGTGGAATTTTTCGACAAAAATCTTGTTGCAAAACAAGAGAAAAAGGGTTAAAAGTGAGTTTTTTTGGGAAGACATAACTTTCAGCGCAGATATCGAATTGGGGGAAAGATTACAATCGTTGGGAAGGATTAGAGGTATAATTAGGTCAATTCCAGTCTATGATAAGATATTAGAGTCATTGAAGCATGACAGAGCTTACAGAAGTTGGATGGGGTACTACAAAAGAAAGAATCCTCACATAGAATATGAAGCTGGCAGGTTAAAAACAATGTCATTGAAGGGCATAAAAGGAAAAAAGTAAGGCTCCATAGCCTTGAAGGTAGAAACATGTAGACAGTTGCAAAGCTTAAGTGTGAAAGAAATCCACTTCTGATATCAAAGTTCATAGTGGAAAGCAGGATGCCAATGCAGAGAATTAGGAATGCTCTCTCACTTGAAAAATGTCACTAAGTGAAATGGAATTCCATTGGGGAATGGTATTAAGTGTGAAAGGTATGGTTTCACAAAGAAATTTTAATGAAGTAACCTAATGGACAACTAGGAGTAACAATATTTGATTCAAGAATGTTGTAGTAGAATGATGGAATGTTTGAGTTACTTCATTCCAAGGTGTTGGAATGTCTCATAAAGGTAAAGTTGGGCATGACTACCCAAAAGGAGTTGTTGCAATATTGGTTAGATTGTAGGATGGCCAAGTGGAACTTGGTTGGAAAGTTTTCAGACTAGGGAAAAATAGTGTAGATGAGCAGAATGGGAGCACACAAGGAAACAACGATCTGAAGGAGTTCAAGGACAACCAACTACAACATAAATAGATAAATAAATAAGTGAATTAAAATAGATATGCACTAGAGTGCATGAGGCATACAATGAAGTTAAAATGTATATGCATTAGTAGGCATGTTGACAGTAAATGCTTGGTGCATATGGATGTGTAATTGCACATGCTTGCATATGCATATAACATGCTTGTGAACTTAGAATAGTCTATTATTATGAAATAATGTTTGAGTATGACTAATGATGGATTATGAATTTAGGAAAAATGATATAGCAGGGTTAAGGATGTGGATGTTGCTGTTGCTTATGATTTCCATATAGGTGAAGACCCATGAGGGTGGAAGGAATAATGATCAGAATGATGAAGGAGGAATTTTGTGAGCTTCTATAAATATTAGTTGATCAGATAGCAACAAGTAGGTTGATAACAACCATGCAGGTATGCATTTAGTTTCTTTTGATGCATACATGTTGAAGGGGATTGAGGTAAAAAATCCCTCAGTCAATTTTCAATATTTAAATTGATGTGTAATGGCCAAAGGTCTAGAGTATGTAAATGTTGTTGATGCTAGAATGCATTTAGATAAAATGTTGGTTGCATATTATATTATGATTGGTTATGGGATCATTACTGGGTTAATTCAGGAGACATACTCCTTCTATAACAATGAATATACATAGAGCTAGTCATGTGTGAGACCATAATATGGTTGGATATGGAAGGGCTATAACACTATGTGAGTGCTCAATGGTATCTACGATATATCTGATGTTTGGACTGCAACCTCTTTGCCAACACTAAAGAGAACTTAAGGATTGCATTCTTGGTGTTGTGTCTGGGTGGAAAAGGAAGGTATCCAAATAGTTAGAAAAACAGCAGGAAGTGTGCGGATGATGTATTGAGTCGTTGGCTAGACCTTCCAACTCATTGTGGTGGAATGCATGACATAGTTATGTGGTATTATGTAGTCAATGCATGGATTCATTGTGTAGTTGTGGCCATGGGTATTGACACATTGATTGTTATTTTATTTTGTAATTTATTGTTGCATTATGAAAATCCTGTAGTGCTAAAAATACATAATGATGGATATATTCATTATATTTAATATGAATACTAGCTAAAGGTGATTGGATTGTTGTTGTTACAACTTAAAGATTAATTTTGGAGCTATTAAAAGTGTTACAAGTACATGAATCATTGAGTGCATTTGGGGTGAATGCATGTATATACTATATAACATAGAAATGATTATGCTAACAACTGAAATGATGTGAGTATTGCTAACTCATGAAGTTGAAAATACTTCAGGAACTTTTAGATATTATAACAAGAAAGTTGTAGGTTAAAATAACTACATAATGAGAAATTATAGAAAATCTTTGTTGGGGGAGACATAGTGATATTTCTAGAAAGTAGTGATTGATAATACATGTGTGTGTAATGATGAGATCATTCCAATTGATAGTTGGATTAATAGAAGTGATTGAATTGTAGTTGTAAACAATTTTGAGATCACTTTGTGAATTTGTTTTGAATTGTTACCATGAAAATATATATATCTTGTATGGGATATACTGACAGTTTCCTTGGCTGAGTGCAAATTGAAGAAATTGCATGTATAATGGTTTGGTATATGGAAAAAATGTAAACCCGTAAAGAAGACCAATGCCTATTGCTGCAAGAGCCAAACTATTATGAGCATAAGCTTATGTTTGGAAATTTTATCTTTCCTATATAAAACAATTTTGGGAATTATAGTTTAGTAATTACTGACAAATTGTTTTGGATGAATGTAAATCAAGGAAATTGCAGGTAGGATGGTCTTGAATATGGAATGGATGTAAGCCCATAAGGGATATTGATATCTACAATTGCAGAGCCAAACAATATGAGCATAAAGCTCATGCTTGGAATTTTTTTTTTTCCTGTATAAAACAAATTTGACATTTATGATTGAAATTATTATAACAATATCTCATGATGACTGTATTTTTATAATACAGATGAGATGATGGCTATTGAATTTGGAATCTCACGAAAAAGAACACCAGAAGGAAATCGAGCTCAATGATGAAGGCATGGAATGAAGAAATTCCAGTGGACTTGTTGCAGCTAGAGTTTTTGAAGCCGCAACTCTGAAACTTCATGGTCAAGTGCACTGGAGCATTGGAGAGAAGTGGAACAACCTGAGGGAATGCATGGCAGAGAAAGGGGTTCATTTCTTTGGGTTGTGCAAGGTTGAGAGGGAAGGAGGGATTGTTGGTTGGAACTGTTGCCAGAAATATAAAATCTAAATATCATTATACATGTTTTGGGTTGGAATGCCTATTTATACATGTTTAATTTTAGGCCAGAGTGCCTATGTATATAAGATTGGGTTGGATTTCCTGTGTTGATTAAGGCCAGAGGGCCTGGATTTGTAATATTAATTACACTGGAATGGTGTTGTGCACTGAGGACAGTGCCAAAACAAGGGGAGGGGGATGTAACATTCCAATTTGAACCCTTATGAACTGTAATGTATTATGTAATAGTGACTTAGGCTGGTGATCCAGTAAAGTAAAAAAGGGGCCATAGTGCCTAGGAAATGTAATACTTCATATACATTAATAAAAATACCTTGCTGGTTGCAAGACAAGCATAGACAAAAGAGATAGGGGGATATGATTCCATGAGAGAGGGGGCTTGAGGGGCTAAGTATTTTTATTATTATTTTATTTAACCATAATTGATTTTATGGAGAAAAGGGGTTACATGAGCTTCTTGGGGGAGGCCAAGTGGTTCTTGATTTCCAAATAATTATATAAACCCATCTTTGGTTTGTTTGGAGATTCACTTCTTATCCATTCACTATACACCCTTCTCACTCTTTCATCTTTAGGAGCCTCATTCTTGTTGAATTCATGTGCTCTTGGTCTGAGCATGGATACAAATGGATGCATGAGGATGGCTCTGGGTGATGTCTGGGGGTCGTTCTTCCCATGGTTCGTCTTCTTACCCTTGTTCTCTTGTTCTTCTTTCCTCTTCACTCTCTCTGGATATTTTGTGTGCTCTTGGGATGAGCATGGAAACAAAGGGAAGGAAGAGGAGAGCCATTTATGAATGGTTGTAATAATATAATGATCATTCCATGAGGGAATGGATGCCCATGTACATGAGCTTGATGGAAGTTCGGATAGAACTGTCCACAACTGAGAATCCTTGGAGTTTCCAGTAGGGATATTTCCTGACCAGTAGCACTAGATCCTTGAAGAAAAATAGAACAACCTCAGTGATTGCATGGCAGAGAAATGTTTTTATTTCTTTGGGTTGTGTAGGTTGAGGGGGAAAGAGAGTTGGAAATTAGGATTTTTTGTGTGGTTGGGAAACCTGGGAGCTATCTAGCCAACTGTTGCACATTTTAGATTTGGCTTAGGACACGTCCTTGTGGATTCATAGCCCTGGCTCTGGGGTGACCTGTTGTTGAGAGTAAAAGAACAATTGTGTCTATGGTTGGAAGGAACATCCTTGGTCTGCAACCAATTGGTGAATGTTACTTGAAAGATAAGTGCTCTTTGTGTTTTATGTCTAATGTTATTTCTGTTGTGTATTTAATTATCTCTGAGATATGTATTTATAATGTGCCTATCTGTTGGTTATTTGTTGTGCATGTTTTTTGCCTTTTTTTATTTATTTTATTTTGTAGCATGGATCTTGTTTAATGCATGTGATTATTTCATACTTCTTTATTAAATGTTGCTAGAATCGATGTCTACATTTTAAGTAATTTTAGGAATTATTAGCCAGGTGGTTAGGTACATTACATTGAATGGGAAGCTTATGGAACATACTTAAGCTAGGACAAGCTTGGAGCTTGTGCTTGAAGGTACAACAAAGTGCCAATTATGTAGTCCAGGTTGACCCATGAGTTCCTTCAAACTGAGAAGGGAAGAAGGACGAGTTTAGAACCTTCATGGGAGGTAGAGGAAAACACATGAGGGGTTGTAGTAGAAGAGATAGTTCTGATTGAGGGAAAGCATGAACATTGGATGATAAGAGGGGGGTTGTAGTAGAAGAGATAGTTCTGATTGAGGGAAAGCATGAACATTGGATGATAAGAGATAGAGAACCCACAAGTGTTTGGGAAGAAATACTAGAGTTGTTCAGAGCAGATAAACTAAAATAAATTCCCCTGGTGGTATCATGGCTTGGCACGGGGGTGGCCAAAGTGCATAGTTGTGTGCATTTGAGCCTATGGTTGGGTGGAAAGGCACTCACCTACAATCAGTTGTCTGGATATATCTTATGAATAGATAAATGATCTTAACACTTTGTGTAAGTGAATAAAATAGAAGGTTTCTTTTGTATTTGCATTCATGAGTGTATATGCCTATTAAATGGACTGAATACTTGTCTCAATTGGAAGTTTATTATGCTATGTAAATGTGTAATTGTGCATGTTTACACAGTCTACAACATTGTATGGTTTTGAGTAAGAACCTGTAAGTAAAATGAAATTTGTTAGGCCTATATGTTCTATGTACATAGTAGCATATCTGTTGTAATGGGATTTCCTATGAGAGGGATCAAAATGCATAAGTTAAGGACTAAACAAATATTGCTCCGAGTTGAATGGAACCATTTGATCTCCTTTTAACTTGAGTATTGTGTATGAGAGGACCGAGCATATTGAATAAGCACTGTAAATATCCTCATGAAGTCATCAGATCCCGGTGGAAAGTAGTTTCATTGTTACATTCTGCAGTTTGTACCATACCCACTACCCGTTGAAACCCTGTGTTAACCGGTGATAAACTATTTTCATTGGATCAACAAGGAGGCTGATTGACAGTATTTTGATTTCCACCAAAGATCAAGGGGATGGGAGGTGTAAGTGATTAGGGAGATAGCATCTGTGAGGGTCGGTGGCCCAGTGGTACAAGGTTCCACACAAAATTCCACCCCCTTTCCTAGTAAACAAGAGTGAGAATGAAGTCAACATGACATGGATTGGGTGACAACATGGAGGTCAAGATGCCATAGGGATGACACTTATGAACATCCCGTTTCTGGGATAGTTGTGTGTGGGCCATGTCGGGCTTGAGTGTTTGCATTTTCGCCTTTGATTTTTCAAATGTTAGATCTATGGGCCAAGAGATCTCAGCTATAGATCCTTTGTATCAAGCTCGGGAGGGGGTTGAGACTAGTATATTAGAGTATTGGACCCCCGTAAGATTTCCATGTCCCAATTCTCCTTATCAATGCTTGATACCCCGATACCATGTTGGGTAGGGTTCCGGGAAAGGTTCCACCGCTCTACCTTTAAACTATCAAAGATTTCATTTCCCATCTTCCATCCCATGAGGCCTCAATAACCCGACACCAGGTGGGGCAAAGTTCCCAGACGGGGTTTCAAACCCTTATCACTTATAACCAAAGAGAGAGACATAGAGTTGACGTCATCATGAGATATCACATCAACATGGAAACCAATGTACCCAGAAGACGGTACGTGTCAAAAATTGATTGGTCGATAGGTCAAGTGTGGGCCCCTATCGGGCATAGAACCATTAGGTTGGCACCCTTAAATATTTGTCGTTGGATTTGAGCACTGATAAACCTCAACCATTGATCTCATATCCCAAGCTCAGGAGGGAGTCACGCCTTGGGGTACCATAGTATTGGACCCCTAGAGGATTTTCAAGTTCCTTTCCCTTTAAGTTTTTCCCGATCTCCCGGTGCCCCGGTGGGGCGTAGTTCCAGGAAGGGTTCCAGTGTGGGGCCCAACATACCGAGGATCAGAACTCCAAACTATTTCTAGAGAATTTTTAAAGTCTCGAGGGATCGGTAGCCTGATGGGGCAAGGTTTTGGCCTTCCCTTGTTAGTTTGGAAAGGAGAACATATGTCAATGATGTTGGATGATGTGGCCAAGCCATTGTGCAATGGAAAAGTTTCAACTCCTGGGTGGGAAAACTTATGTTGATGATGACATGACATGTCGTGGAATGGTCCACGTGTCAAGTGGTCATTGTGCCACCTGTCAAGGTGATTTAGAGTTTTGAGTAGTGGTCTGTATCGTGTCATGAGTGTCATGTTTCTATCCATGTGGTAAGTCCTAATGGGGCCACATGTCTAGGGTGCCAGATAGGTCACCAAATTAGGATTTTAAGGTTTGAGTGTGTAATATGTTCCCCGGTGGGTCATTGGGTCGGTGCCTCGGTAGACACGTGTTGAGCCAAATGGAAAGTGTTGTCAAGGCCACGTGTCTAAGGTGCCAACTCGGTCACCATTTCGGGAACTTGGGGATGTGAAGGGTAAGTTTACCCAGGAGTCGATGCCCCAATGGGCTGATCTCCCAGTGAGTCTGGTGCCCTGATCCCTGGCATACCTAATACTAGAGAAACATGAGGGTGGTGTTAAGTGTAGGGGGGCGATAACCCCGGTGGGTTGGTGCTACGTAAGCAATCACGTTAGCACTAGATAGCACCATGCAGGATCATACAGGTGATGTGGATCAGCTACCACCGTGCTATGTGGCATCCACGTGGATGCCACATAGCAATGTGGTGGATTTGGCCAATGAAGGTCTAGAAATATTTAGAAGGCCATACCTTTTGATCCAGAGCTCATTTTTTAGCATGGTTATAGTCACTGGAAATATCTCAACGAGAAGAATCCATCCATGAGATTCATTTAGAGAAAAAGAATCGAAGTGAAGAAGAGGAAATTTTGACACCCCACCAACATAAGTAAGGGTTAGGGGGTTGGGTGTGTTATAATCCATTTGTCATTCCACATCAACCAAGTTTCCTCATCAACAACCAAATGTCATGCCATGTTAGTTGGGGGAACATTGATCATCGATCACTGATGGTCGGGTCGACATAATTGATAAAGTGGTTCATGCATCCCAAGGAAATCGCTGACCATCAATGGAGAAATTGAGGTTCGAAAAAAATTGTGAAAAAGTTTGGTTTGCAAAGGAAAACTGTTAATTTTTTATTGTTGATGGGGTTTTGGATATTGGAAAATCAATTGTCATGATTTCTTCTGATTTGGAAATAAAAGATGGAAATTCATATGCAGGCCTAGGGAAGGTTTAGAGGATCAACGACTAGGATTACTCCCAATTTTGAGATCAATGACTGCGATTAAAAGACTGTTATAATAATAAAAAAATCAATTTTCTATGAAATTTGCATATTTTTGAAGGTCTTGAACTTGTAGAGAAATTTTGAGGTCAAAACGACATTTTTATGTAGCTAAAATCTAGGGAATTGTGTGTACCTTTGGTACACATATTATTTGCATATTGAAATGAAAGAGATCAGTGAGGGATTTCCAAAAAGTTATTATGGGCCAAAAACAGATCTTGTATGAGGAAGTTACTATTGAAACAATATAAGGCATAACTTAAGCATCAGTTTACTTCCAGAGGGAATAAATCCTTGCTGATAAGTCAATTAGGGGCATAAGAACACTTTATGGAAATCTTATGGACCATAGAAGACAACCATGGAGCTAGATTTGGAATCTGGGTACCTGAAACTATACAAGATGAGAGAGAAGACACATGTAATAGTAAGGGATATAAATGAGAAAATAGTTAAACTTCCAGAGATCATAACTTTCAGCCCAAATCTTAGATTTGGGAAAAAAACAGAGTCGTTGGAAATTTCTTGAGGAGGAGAAGACATTTATCAACCTAGAAAATTGATTTGAGTAGTATAAATTATAGTCAACTCAAAATAAAATGACTAGTGGCATTAAAGAGAAGAAAATGTATGCTTTCTTTTTCGAGAACTATGTGTGTGTGTGTGTAGCATAAATTTTATTACATGCACATTTTCTTGCAAAATTTAGAGGTATAGGAGGGAAATTTGTCTCTTGTATGAGAAACACAATCATTGAGGATGCTAAGAGGTCCTTTGGCTATGAAGAAGAATTCAGAAGGCTAGGTGGAAGCTTGGGAAATGTTGAGACAAAGTCCTACATAAAAATACGTAGGGAGGTTCCTGTAGAGCAGGTTGTAAAGATGAGAATCTTGCAAAGAGAAGTGCAGAGCTATATGGTAGATAATGAAATTATTATGAAGGCCCAAGAAGATATATTGCAGATTCTGAATATGTTGCAGAGGCAAGTCAACAAAGACTCTGGTTCAAAGCAAGCACCTAGTGCTAGGAAAGAAACAACATCAGGGTCCCAAAGCAGAAGGGATGATCATGGAAATTAACATTTATCAAGAAGCATGAGAAGGCTTCATCATTCTCCAAGGAAATCCACCAGAATATATCATGCAATTTTATGGCCAGGGAGCAACCCAAGTGTGTCTCCTGTCGGAAGGCAGAGGAGAATGCTTTAGTCAAACATTTTGCAAGATGAACTCAGGAAAATCAAGCCACCAATATTTAATGTTAAGCATAGAAAGGGAAATATTTTGAAGCATGGTTATTGGAAATGAATAAATATTTCCAGCTGCATGATTACCCCTCAATGGTAGAAACCAGAATTGCAGCCTACCGGTTGCAAGAAAAGGAAACCATGTGGTGGGATCATCTTAATAAAGACAAGCACCTTGATAAGAATAATATCTCATGGAGACAGTTTAAAGGATATTTCCAGAAGAAATATCTATTAGATAATTACTGTGAGATGAAGATGAAAGAGTTCTTTGAATGAAATTTGGGAAGCATGACAATGGATGAATATGAGAAGAGGTTCTTTGAGTTGTTGAAGTATGCATGATTCATAAAGGATGAGAAGGTCAAAATCCAAAGGTTTATGAGTGGGTTACCTTCTTTTTATAGTGAAAATATACACTATGATAAATCGAGTACCTTGGAGGAGACCATAAGGGGAGAAAATCACCTTTATGAGCAAAGTAGAGGAAGGCCAATCTTCCAAAAAGCTTGCAGTGACAATATGAAAGGAAAGAGAGATCAAAGGTAGAAATGTTTTAAGCCACCATTTCTCAAGAACAACTCTTTAGAAACTAAACAAGTACAGTCAACTCAAAATGATCCCAGAATGACAGATTCATTTGGGAAAAGGCCAAGGAAACTACCTGTACAATGTTGGGGATGTGAGGGAAATCACTTATATAGGAACTTCCCTCACAAAGGAGAAAGAATGAGGACGATCCACAATATTTAGGAGGCTGAAATAGTTGAAGAAATGGGAGGAAACATGTGAAGGATCTATGCATCCTTGGACAACAAGCAAGAAGAATATCAATCCCCCATGATTGAAGTGGAATGTAAGATTGATAATCATCCCATAACAATTGTAATTGATTTTGGAGCTAACCCTAGTTACACAAACTTACCATTATTGAAATATTTCACTTACAAAGAAGTAAGCATAAGAAATATTGGTTAGTTCAACTAGCCACAAGGGATAATAGAAAAATAAGTGAGCTAGTTACAGATTTCCCAATAGATACGAATGGACTCAACACAAAGGTAGATGTGAACATAATACCACTGGGTTCATATGATTGTATAATTGGGATGGATTGGTTGTAAAAACACCATGTTGTTCTAGAATGTTACAACAATATAATCACTTGTCTTGATAAAGAGGGGAAACAAGGCAAGGTTCAAGGCATTCCAAGAGTTGTAGTTGTTAGAGAAATTTTAGCCATGTGGTCGGAAAAGAGTTTAAGGAAGGGATGCCATATTTTTGCATCCCATATGGAACACCATCCAATCTTGAAGGATTTTGAAGAATCTTTTTGGGGAGATTCCAAGATTTCCGCCAAAGAGAGACATTGATTTATCTATTGATTGAGTGTCGGGAGCTTCCCCAGTGTCCAAAACACCTTATAAAATGAGCACACCGGAGTTGAAAGAGTTGCATATGCAACTTGAAGAACTATTAAAGAAGGGGCATATACGCCCAAGTGTGTCACCTTGGTGAGCCCTAGTGATTTTTGTGAAGAAGAAAGATGGAACCTTAAGGTTGTGCATTGATTTCATATAGTTGAATAAGGTCGCAATAAGGAACAAATATCATTTGCCAAGGATTGATGATCTATTCAATCAGCTGAAAGGTGCAATAATATTTTCCAATATTGACTTGATATCAAGTTATCATCAAGTGATAATAAATGAAGAAGATATCGACAAGACAACATGCAAGACAAGATATGGGAATTATGAATTCACAATAGTGTCATTTGGGATATCAAATTCCCTAGTTGTTTTCATGTGCCTGATGAATGGAGTATTCAGGGAATACCTGGACAAGTTTGTAATTGTTTTCCTAGATGATATGGTCACCTACTCAAAGATAGAGGAGGAACGTGAGCAATATTTAAGAATGGTGCTAAAAGTTTTAAGAGAGTACAAGTTGTATACCAAGCTAAGTAACTACATCAAATATCAAAAGAATATTCACTACTAGGGGAAAATTATTTTTGCTGATAGGATAATAGTTGATCCCGAGAAGATATAGGCCATTAGAGGACGGCCAATGCCAATAAATGTGACATAGGTTATATCATTCATGGTTCTTGCATGCTATTACCGAATATTCATAAAAGGTTTTTCAAATATTGCAAGCCCCATTACTTCTTTGCAAAATAAGGGAGTGAAATTTGAATGGACTTCCGATTGTGAAGAAAGTCTTCAACAATTGAAGGACATTTTGACAAGTGCACCAGTATTGAATATTATATATCTAGATGAATATTTTGTTGTATGAAATGATGTGTGAAAGGAAGGACTTGGTGGATTCCTCACACAAAAAGATTATGTGATATGCTAGAGCTTGAGAGGAATTATGCTACACATGATCTAGAATCAGAATCCATTATTCATGCATTGAGAATGTGGAGAAATTACCTCATGGGGAGGAAATTTGAGCTAAGAACAAACCATTTTGGTCTAAAACATTTATTTGGGCATCCCACATTAAATCTCAAAAAAACTAGATGGATCGAATTTCTTAGTGAAAATGAATTTGAAATTAAACATATCAAAGGTAGAGGAAATCAAGTGGTTGATGCACTCACCAGGAGAGTGCATGAGATGCATATTGCAACCATCAACATGTTTAGGACTGATATGAAAGATAAAATCATTGCAACAACAAACTTAGATCAACACTATTTAGGAACAAACGAAACACTACATCAAGGCAATTTATAGCATAATTTTAAATATTATGAGTTGCAAGAGGATGGAATCCTCATGTACAAAAGAAAAGTATATGTGCCAAATTCTAGAGAGTTGAAAAATATAGTGCTAAGATAAATGCACAATTTTCCATATGTTGGTGTTATAACCCTAAATTGCACCACACATGCTTACGTGGCATCAAGCCAACTCATATCCATTCCTTGCCAAAGCCATGCTGAATAAACTCTTGAAAATCCTCTTAAATCATGTAAAACACACCCTAACCTACTACTGCACGCGTTGGAACGCTGGCAGACCTATTACTGCACGCGTTGGAACGCTGGCTGGCCTACTACAGCCCACGTTTACCTAACAAAGCACAAAAACAGGAAAGTTACCGACGGGACAAAAAGCTTTGGGTCAGTTAACTAAAACTCCCAGCCATGCATGGCCGAGAGTTCGTCCAAAACCCTAGCTCCTTCTAGCCTATAAAAGAAGGGGTAGGGGTACTATTTGGAGGAGGAAAAAGATAGCAAAGAAACTCTGCCCAAACAGTGTAAGATCCATTTATCTGAGCCCTTTAAGCCTTTCCTCAAGCAGGAGAATTCAACCATGATTGGAGGACAAAGAAGAGGAAGGCAGGTGGATCGAGGAGCGGTGGAGTCGGTCTATCATTATTATGAAGTTGATTTAATCTTGAGATTAATAAAAGAATACTTTTTCTGTCGATGCATGAGTGATATATATTATATTTGATTTATTCATAATCTCTAACCCTTAGGTAGAAAAATAGCATGCATTCGTAGTTTTTTCTTGGTGGGATTGTCTGGAAGGAATAAGCAGCTTATCGCGGATAAAGTGCAACGGCGGATCTACATCAAACATCGATAGAAAAAGGTTAGTAGGTCTTTTCCATGCTTATTTGTGAAAAAGGGGTTTGAGTATAGGGCTGATAGAGTTAAAATGTTTTCTTGAAAGGTCATGATGTACAAGTTCAATGACCTAAACTTGTTGTCAATTAGGGTGTTTTTCCCAACAACGAAATTGGTGACTCCTTTAGGATATTACTCTTAAAGGCAGACGACTTCTTCGTCTTCATGTAACTATGCCGAAATCACCAAAGGGAAGTTTATCGCGTTCTTGAAAGAAAGATGTGCCCTTTTTAAGGACGTCGATAGCGCTCTTTCGAGGCATTAAAACATGCCCTCACTACCGCACCTACCCTCTGACCACGAACTATAATAAAAGAACTTCTTATTATATATGTGCCATGAGGAGTCAACCATCGGCATGGTTTTAATTCAGGGGAGGATGATTCATTTTAGAATCTGTGATCTACTACAGGCGAGGCCTCGTGGGACGGGCCAATTATTCCATCTCAACGTGTTGGCAGCGGTGCATCGGCATTCCAGCGGATTACATCCACTATGTTACATTTGCCCAAGACCACCGTCGTTGCGATGCGTGGATCCATTCGGTACATGTTGACCGGCGAGTTAACCTGACCGAGGAAAAATCGATAGATGGATGGTAATCCTCCAGAATTTGGCTTAGACTTTGTTTCAGCCAAGTCCAAAAGTCATTGGTCTTCGCAGAGTTTATTTTGGAACTTCCGGTTGAGTGATGTGACGTTGTGCCTGAGGAATTTCCTATCTGGGGGGATATGTTTTGATTGAATCTTCAGACCCATGATGCAGAGATATGATGATCTATCTCCGGACTTTGAAGTACCCCACCTCTACTACTCGTGGCGAGAGTGATGGGCGTCATATCCGGAGCTAAGAATTATCATACTCAATGATACATTGTAACGGAGAGGTGTAAACGCATCTTCGCGCCGATCTCTCACTCATGAAGCGTCATAGTGCTCAACGATTGTCATCGAGGAGCGTAGTAGTCACTTGTCCGGGTTGGCAATAGCCCAAAATATTTTACGATCCGGTTACTTCTGGCCTATGTGTTAATTAAGGATTGCGTTGAGTCGGTCAAGATGTGCCATCCATGCCAAATATTCTCGCGGAAGATGAGGGCACATCGAACTCCTATGTTTCCTATCATCGCAATTGGTCCCTTCACTAATTGGAGGATTGATTACACTACATACAACCCCCAGTCATCAAGGGGGCACCGCTATATAATCGTATTTGTCGACTACTTCACAAAGTGAGTCGAATCTATGCCAAAGTTTAAAGATGACGGAGAGGCTGTCTCTTCTTATTTAATAATATTATAGCCCACTTGGATTCGACGTCGAGATTGTCACCGGCCATGGTATTCACTTTCAGAACATAATGATGACTGATTTAACATCGAAACTTGGGTTGAGCTAAGAACACTCGTCACTTTACTATCCCCAAGCCAATGGGCGGTGGAAGCTATTAACAAAACTCTCAAGATGATGCTTTCACAATGAGAACTATCAACTCGGCCAAGTCAAATTATCATTTGATATTGCTCACCGGCATTATGGAAACTGGAACCTCGAGTTAAAAGGCTGCAGCGGTTTCTCACCAGCACCAACTCATTTATAGAACGGAAGCGGTACACCCATCGAATGTCAAATTCCATCTATAAAATTGGCAGTACAATTACTACCAAACACTTCTCCACTAGAAGAATGATTAGTACACCTAGAGCAGCTTGATGAACAACGTCGATGTGGCCACGGCTTATGAAACTCATAAACATAAAGTCAAGTGTCAATATGATAAGTCCATTCATCCGCCAGGTTTTTTCTCTGAAAGTGACCTTGTCTGGTTCGACCAAGATAAAGGACTGAGGCAGAGGAAAATTTAAACTATATGGTTGGACGCTTCATTATTAAAGAGAGTTTTAAAAAGAAAAACATCATGCAATTTGATTTTGAGGGAAATGCTTTAGTGAGCCTAGAAATGGGCTCTACCTCGAAGTATTACTCATAGCATGGTGACTGTGGGTAACTTTTTGTAACCTCTGTATAGTCTTTGTACTATTACTTTTGTTTCTTTAAAAGCATTATTGTAAGATCAATATTGATGTGTTATCTTTAAATTAGATTGGCAGATGTCAGTGAATCTGAGGAGGTGATGGTGGGTATGCCACTGGAGGTGCTGATGACCTGCCGGAGAGCATATCGCGACTTGAACAATGATCTTACCTGAGACCGATTGTTATCTTAGGAATTATGTAGGTGACACTGCAAAGCAATGTTCTTGGTA
Source organism: Picea sitchensis (assembly GCA_010110895.2). NCBI lineage: Eukaryota > Viridiplantae > Streptophyta > Pinopsida > Pinales > Pinaceae > Picea > Picea sitchensis. Next base: position 42,708 of record SNQJ01S0000351.1, on the reverse strand, counting down.
TAGTGGGTTAATTGATTTGCTTGTGACCTTTTATCGATGAATATCTCATCTTTGGAAGGTCTATCAGGCATCAAAATTTTAGTTGTGTCAGCGCATTCATGAATCTGCAGGCCCTACTACAAGCATTGATTCATACAGGATGCGCGTCTCTTGAGAACAACTTTGATTATAATTACATATTTTCATGTTCCTGAATTCTAAGTCAAATCCTGCACGGATACTCTAGCTTATCATATTTTAGATTGGCATCTAGCTCACATATAAAAGATCATGATCACACACATGCAAATACATTTTACATAATCCATAAGACACAAAGAATAAAACCGCTTATAAAACGTAACAAAATTCCGATACATAAGATGGAAGCAAAGGTGTATAAAATTCAAGACCATATGATCTATGGGGCTTATGCCCTCAAAAATATCACCTAACTTTCAAGGAAAAAATGGACATAAAAAGTTTAAAAGTCTGCTTTCTGGGCTGCCAGACCGTATAATCATGTACTGGCTTTGAAATTTAAACACCTAAACAATGGGGACCCGTAATCAGGAATTGCCCCTAGCGTGAGTGCTGCATAGAAATGAGTCACTCTGTCACCCTCCATATAGAGCTGTCAGAGAGTGGCCTTGATGGGAACCACGCTCAATCGCCCTCCGGGGACTCTCTCGACTCTCACATTTGGGAGGAGTTCCGGCCCTCGCTGGCGCTCCTCAGTGGCAAGCTGAGATCGGAGTGCGTGACGACGCTTGTTTCGTGTATAATCGGTAGGTCGCATGGGTCCACATCTGCATGCAACAAAGAGAGTTGCCCGTCAAAACTTCACGGTGGCAAAACATGATATATATACATCAAAAAGACATAAAAGTTACATACATGCAGAGCAAAAAGCTGTATAGGTGGAACTTCCCATCTCCTCGCTCCCTCACGGGAGGCACTAGTATGTTGGATCTCACGGAAAATCAATCTGCATAGATTCAATCATCACGATAATTTGGGATAAATGGCAACAGTAAGAAAAAAATCAAATTCGTTGAAGGCCTCATGGTCTTCACCCACCTGTCATGTGATATGTTGCTTATCTCACCGCCTACTTCTTGAAAATTAGATTAAAGATGTCTCATCGCATCGACCGAGTTCAAAACATGGAACTCTGAAAAAGCAACCGGGATAGTTCTTTAAAACCCAAAGTTCTATTATTGTCCGGCTGTCTACCGAAACTGTCCCAAAGCCCGACTGTCATGCTTGCTTCAGTAATTGTAGTACTCGATAAAATTTGTGCATTCTATTACGCTGATTACGGTTCATCACATCTTGTGCTTAATTTGATGCATGAGTAGCGGAACATTGTAAATGTCGCCCGATGGTGATAAAATGATGCGGAGGCGAGGGCGATAATCTACTACGGGCCGAGGAAGATCCTGTCCAGGTCAGCCTCCTGATGCTCCTCTATCCGTTCCAGGGGCTTTGCTCGATACGCGAAGAAGTATGAAAGTTGACGGGTTTCCCTCTCCTCGAGAGGCAAGTCAAAAATGGAATGTATCTCGGTGATTGGTGGGCACCAATTATTTCCCCTCTATCATAAATGCCGCTGCATCTGGGTGCCAATAATCCAACCGAGCATTGATGCGCTTTGCGGGTTGGCCTTATCAACCGGACACCAAAATAATTTGCCAGAAACCACATTCGCGTCGATGGCCATAACAATTCGGATCTGCATTATGCCCTCGTGACCTCATGCTCCCTCTCCGAACATCCGCCATAAACAAGGAAAAAAGGGGGAGTTAAGTCTTAATCCAATCAAAATTTCCATGTGCGGGGGCAATGAAGCGGCGATGGCGGGTACGTATCGTTTATTTCTAACGCCACGGGTACCCATGGTATCGCCAGCGACTGCGTTTATAAGACGACCTCTTGAGTGCAGCCACAAAACCAACAAATACAATAGAGTGAAAACATTGGATTGCAAAGACCAAGGGAGTTTATGCCGCCAATTCCAGCGGTGATTTTAGATCCCGCGTAGCTCCAAAGAATCCGCGATCTTTAGCCAAAGGGTCTTTTAATCGAGTCAATTCCAAATCAGCAATGAGTGATAATGAGCTGCGGCTTCTATTTATAGACACATCTTGTTGTCACTTTTGCGTGCTATCGGTTTCTTTATACCAAAAACCATTTTTGTGGTTCAGGAGTTATATGGGGGGGTTTTGATCAGGTATTGGGATAATTTTCATTGAGTTTCAAAAAAAATAAAATATATATGATGACGGTCCATAATTTTTTATTTTTTTTCAAAATCAACGGAGCATATAGGGTAGGATTTCATCCCATTGTTCATCGTTGCTTTTTATTCTTATGATATAGGATCGATCCCATCCGGTTGTGGCACGAAACCGACATATTTTCTCTAGAGAAGTCATAGCAACGGGTGGTAGAGCTTACCAAAACATGGATACCCCTAGGTAGAGTCTGGTTGCATTATGGTGTCCATGTCGTTCTAACAACACTAAAACAAGATCACGTGTAGTCCTTTCATGATTACTAGTTTGAGCCTCATTTTGCATGGTCTTTTTCACTCTTTGTCTTTACCCCGGACTCCCAAACATAACGGGTCTCCTTTTAAGCCCTTTAGACCACCTCTAAAATGAAAAGATTGTTGAGCGATCTTGTGACCCATCACACCCGTTAAACTGAAATTTGAAGTCCGTCATCAGCGTGGATTTACCCCTTACCCGGTCAGGATGGTCAACTGTACGGACAAAGGAATACTTTATTGAATGTCCATTCTTTAGAAGAGTATCCTCAAGTAAGATTTTATTCCTTTTTCAAGCCTAAGGGACTAAAATTACGAAAAAAAGGAAAACCCTGGAGTCACCTTCAAGTTATTTTCAGACTCTCTAAAATTGAAAAGATCGATGAGTGACCTTGATAGCACCACTTTCGTTAAAATGAATTAGGAAGAACATTCTGACCAGTCCATAGTTAAGCTTTCCAGACTCATAGAGTGAAAAAATAGCGAGTGATCTTGTCATATCCCTCATTGAAATGAGTTACGAATTGATGTCTAATGCGGTGCTAGTTTACCCTTTTAGGCCAGAACTAGACTATTTAGCCGAAAGAGTACTTACAATGGAATTTCCTTTTATGCTTTTTCAGACTCTCTCTAAATATGAAAAATCGCGAGCCTCCCTTCTTTGGGCTCGTTCAGAAGACTTACATCGAAGGCCGTTACCATTGTGTGTTCTATCAATGCGTTGCATGCCTTACCCATCGGTCTAGTAATAGTTTGCGTCTGCGTCTTAACACATTTTACAGCCCTTCGGAAGTTGCAGTATCATTTCCTAGAACATGATACTTGTCATACGCACAGAACTTTTATGTTTGTTGTGCTCGGTCCTCCAGCAGAGTAATATTCCTTTATTCTTTCAAATCATCAAAAAAATCAAATATACCCCAAAAGAGGATGGGAAGAAGTATTTTCTTTATTGGAAGCATCATGAGTAACCCTTGGATAAAGCATACGTAAAGACGATTCATCCCAGGACGGCCTATGGGATGTAGCGTCTGACAAAGGAATCTTTGCTTGTTATAGAGTTGTGTCCTCCATGGATTTGGTTACTCTTCCAAACATAGGAGAGTTAGCGTTGCCTCCTGCCGTAAACTTATGATTAACGGATATGATGCCTGAGTCTTATCGCCCATAGATGCTATTGTCAAGGAAGTTTTTTTACTTAGCCTGAGTCGGCCCCTTTGCATTATCTCTCTTGTCCGCATGCAAATGCATCTGGGCGTCAATCAAATTTTGTTCGAAATCTTTGGAAAGCCTTCGGTCAATCATCAAGATTATCGTCCATAACCGTGAGCCATGAAGACCTCACGAGTAGTCGCGATCGTGCATTCATACTCCTACGCGAGTTTTAGAATATTTTGAAGTTTTTACTCATTTCGATACGACCATCGAGGCCAAATCGGTTTAAGGGAGATGGATACTTTATATGTATATATTTTTTTTTCTATTTTATAAATTGGGTATTAGGAATACAACATGTCCCCCTATCATCTAGGTATACATATATACTTTATATGTATTTGATTGGTAGCCATGGTTCTATTTTTATCCGTCATGGGTATTACCGCCTCGGTGAGACATTTGATATTTTTCGCAGACGACACCTCCTGATTCCAGATTCCTGGGCTCACTCATTAGGCATATCGGTCTACAGTTAGTAAAAGAATTGGTAATATATTTCCGTATGATTATCCTCACACATTGAGGGCATCACGGTATAACCCTAAATTGCACACATGCCCATGGCATCAAACCAGCCTCCTTATCCATTCCTTGCCAAAGACTTGTTGAATAAACTCTTGAAAATCCTCCGCAAATCATGAAACTGGCCCTTCACGCAACGTTAAGGTGCTGAAATGAGCCTATTCGCAGCGTTGGAACAGCGGTATTTCTGACCCACCGTTTACTAACAAAACTGCAAAAACAAAGAAGATTTTAGGACAAAAAGATTTGGGTTAGTTAACTAAAACTCCCAACCATACATGCATGGCGAGTTCGTCAAAAGCCTAGCTCCTTCTTAGCCTATAAAAGAAGGGGTAAAGGTACTATTTGGAGGAGGAAAAATCTAGCCTATAAAAGAAGGGGTAGGGGTACTATTTGGAGGAGGAAAAAGATAGCAAAGAAACTCTACCCAATTGCCGAATCCATTTGTCCCAACCCTTTAGCCTTTCCTCAAGATTAAGGAGAATTCAAGCAAAGCAGTTGGAGGACAAAGAAGAGGAGGAGCCCAAGATCAAGATCGAGGAACGGTGGTCGGTCTCTATCATTATTGTAAGTTGATTCATCTTGAGATTAATAAAAGAATACTTTTCCTGTCCCAATGCACGAGTGATATATATTATATTTTATTTATGC
>SNQJ01S0000351.1:6996-32491 GCA_010110895.2 Picea sitchensis | reverse complement strand
ATATATATATATATTTGGCCACCATTATAAACACCAGTCACCATTGCAAGGAATTTGTAGAAATTTTGTAAGGGCTCCATATATATATATATATAAGGAAATAAACCATTTTCTCTTGACCTAATTCACATCACAATCCATTTTTACTACACATTTTATGGGAGGATGGAAATTTTGGTCTTTATTTCTTTTCCTCTATTTTTAGTTGAGTCCATTAGGGAGTTTGAATACATGAGAATGAAATGTAGGGATTCAGGATTCTAGATATGTGTTTTTCGTTGGCTTCTTAGTCTTGAAGGCTTCATACAAGCCAAGATGACCACTTACCTTGAGGCCTCAATTCCTTGTATTTGCTAGCTCGAAGAGTTTTAATTTGGAGAATAGTTCATAGCATAGTTTTGAGGGGAAGTAAGCATGAGTGTCACTCAACAATTAGGTTCAAAGGAAAGTGGAAGTGAGATAACTACCACTCTAAATAGATATGTCTTTGTTTTTTGTATGCTACATATGAAAGGATGGCTTGAGATTTCATGAGCACACTTTCAAATTTGAAAAATTTCTTCATTCTTCATAACCCAATTACTTTTGCATACATTTTTCCTTTGTTTTTCCCCTTATCCAATATATATTTGACCAAGAATGACAATAGCCAACGTTGTAGTGTGTCCTATTGCTAATCATTTGAAGTGAAATTATGATCAATTTATGTGGGTTGTCTTTTGCAAGTAATATAAATATACCACTTTTCATTTCACCCCCTCTTGGGTTTAAATCACTCTTATATCGAATGGAGCCTACAAGTAGAATTTTCAATTTTTGCTTGACAGGGTTTTAGACCAATTTCCATGGCCAATGAGGGTTTACTCAATAGTTATTGGATGTAGTCTGGCTAGTTGTCATTTTAAAATCATGGAAAACTTTTTTCTTTAGGTTTCAAGTGCAAGTCATGATGGGTTTCTAAATTCATTTAAGGGTCATGTGACAATCAAATTCAAAGGTTTCTTCCCTTTAAAATGTACTTGTGAATGTAAATGATAAAAGTGTTGCAACATCCTTTCCTTAAGGTTTCATAAAAAAGAAACTCTATCTGTAGCATAATATTACAACCATATTGGGGTTGTTTAGTATGCTAGAAATGGAAATGCACAACTTCTACATGTGAACCAACTTGACATCTGTTTTTTTCATGTGCATATGATTTGGACTTGGAATCCAAAACTCACATTCCTACAAGCACATATTATGATAACCTAGAAAATCATATGGGTTTGCATGCTAAGTTTAGGAATGATCTTATTAACTTATTAAAGAGCAATATTTGTTTCCTTCAAAAAAAACAAAACTTCTATTTTGAGAGAAACATTTACAATCTTTAGGCACTATAGCACTCAGTGATCAGCTAAAAATCATGATGGAAATTGTATCTACAAAGTCTACCAACAATTAAAAAAATAGCTATACTATCACCCAAAAAGTATACCAAAAAGTAGTATCACCCCCAAGTACATCCAAAAAATCCATTAGCAAGACAGATTACAAAGTTCCAGGTATTACATATTAAGATAGTTTCCTTCCCTGTGGGAAATCATCTCCCCACCAAATAATTCTTCCAGAATCATAACGTTTTCATCTAGACTAAGGGCTTCCTTAGACAAGGAGTTAGGAGTGGAATTTTGGTCCTTGTAAACATGCCTATAACTAATATGATGAAAAAGAGAAGAAATAGATTTTAAAGATTGTCCAAGAACCATCAAGTCAAGATTTTATAAGTTGGTAACATCATTCATCCAATCAATTGTGAATTTGGAGTCCCTCGTGACTTGCAGGGCTAGCACATCTTGGCTCACAAAACAATTGATAAGGGAAAAATGAGCCTTTAAATCACCTTGGTTATTTTTTCCCGACCCCATGTTGGCTTTGCTAGTCACAAACTGAGAATTTGAGAAGAAGAGTATGAACCCTATACCACAAATTCATATTTTCCCTTGACATGCTTCATCAAATTACTAAAGAGAAATATATCCAAAGGATGGAGTAAAAATAAAATATGTTGATGTAAAATATTTCTATTTTTATCCTCGAACTAATTAGCAATAGTTGAAAATAATGAGTTTTAGTTGGAATTTGCTTACAAAAATTTTCAAGACCACTTTTTATTTCCTTGATGAGTCTTGTTTTAGCATTATTTCACTTATACTCCTAGTTTCTCATGCAAATTCCGTTTTCCATTTGACCTATTATGTGCATGCATTTTTGTTGAATGGTTTGTGTTGTGTTTGGAATGGACCACATTGATAGTTATTACTTGAAATCATTGGTCAGACTAAAGGTTCCCCAATCTATGAAAAAAAGAAAAGGAATGGTCAAGTTGAAAGCACAATTACAAAAGAATTACCTCCTTTTGGAAATGGTTTCCTTGGATGGGCACAAATTTACCACAATGGACACTTCTTTTATCTCGATAAGGTTTCCCTCATAGACCTTGGATATTGTGAATTAGTGCTTGAGTCACCTAAAGTTTAATGTCATTGACATATTGAATTTGGATCAAATAGATGTTGATGTTATTGGTAGAATCAAACATGTATTTCCGCACAGCTCTATGTGTGTAGATGCGTGGAAATCATCCAAATCCTTCTACTCTTGAATTTACTTTAATTAAAGGAATTATTAAAGTAAATTGCTTTTATTTAATTATGTAATTAATTAGTTGAGTTATTTAAGGAAAGTGCTAAAAGACTTAGAATGTAATCTTAGCATGCAATCTAAATCTCAAGTGTGTTAGGATATTTAGACACTTAGGATTTAGTTAAGATCTACTTGGTCTAATGTGTCATTAGGTAAAAGTGTGTTTCTTAGTGCGTTTCTTTAGTATGCATTAGTATGCATTTGTAGTTAGGAAATCTGACAGTCACGATATGTTCTCGACATAGAGTGATCTAATGGTTCAAATTCTCCTCGATCTTAACGACCATCGATCTGTGGCTTAACACCCGATTGGTCCATGATCTCTATTTAAAGAGAATGGAGGATCATTTTCTAATGATCGATTGTGAGAAACTCTCTTGTAAAATCTCTCTGTAATTTTTTTATTTTGCATTAATAAAATGCTCCAAGTGGTCGTGTTGGTTGGGGCCGTGGATGTTTCCCCGTAGGGGTTTTACCACGTCAAAACATCAATGTGTTGATATTTTATTTGGTTGTGTGAGTGGTTATTGAAGGTCTTCATCCTCTTTGGGAATACATGTGTTTTTGAAAATGGTATCAGAGCATGTTTGAAGACTCACTCCTGTTGTAGATCGATATCATGAAGTCGAGTTGCCTCATATCCATTTTATATCATTTACGTACATTTTTGGGATAAGAGGACCTATCCATTGCGTTTGGAGCACTCATTTCAGTTAGGAACATTTTTCATTTCACTCGAAAAGGTTTCCATTTTCCCAAGATACGACCATTTCAGTCAGATCCAGAGGTATAAAACCTGAATACGCATTTTCAATTTTTTTGCAGAGTATTATTTTGGTTTTATATTATTTAATTCCAGGTTGCCACTCTTTTAGATCTACATATGATATTTCCCCCACGCCTTGTGCGATCTCGAAAAATTAGAAACAGATAGGAAAATGTGCATCTTCCGGGTAAGCTAACCGAGATCTAACCTTTGTTGTTATTGAGAAGCGATTTTTTTTTGTGTGAAAAGAGTTTTTTTAGCATGCTCTCCAACAACAACAACAGATCTTTTCCCCACACCCTGTGCGATCTCGAAAAATCATAAACAGATAGGAAAAGGTGCATCTTCCGGGTAAACTTACCGAGATCTAACCCTTGTTATCATCGAGAAGCGAAATTTTTTTCTTGTGTGAAAAGAGTTTTTTTTAGCACGCTCTCCACCACCACCAACAACAATCCTCTTGCTAAACAATACAATATGTTTTTCTAGACAATTTGGTTAAAAGTTATCTTATTCAGTAAGAGGTCTCGAGTTCAAGTCTCTCTTTTTGTTACTTGATCTCGAGTTCAAGTCTCTCTTTTTGTTACTTTTTTTGAAAAATTTCATGCTCAAATTGTAAAGTGTATTTCACTTCAAGTATAAAAGTGAATCACTATAAATAGCTTTAATATTTTATTTTGGAGTTATTTATTTTGCATGCAACTTTTCTTTTATAAAGTAAATTCATTGTAAAAGTGATCCCCACTTCTCTCTATAAAAGTGGGTCACTTCATAAAACAACTTATACCACCACATGGTCCTTTGGTTATGTTTATGTCTTTTTTAAAAAGGGCATAACTCTCGCATCTGAAGTCAGTTTTCAGTGTCATTTTTTTTAAACTGCCTAATTTTTTGAGATCTTTCCATCCAAATCATAATTTTCAGTTTTTAAATCCATATTATCTGAATATTTAGTATGGCTTCTACAAACAATCTCTTGCTTACCAGCGCTGACTACTTCTAATGGAAATCCCATATGAAGGATTTATTAAGAAGTAAAGGATTGTACCATATTACCTTGGGAAAGTAAACAACACCCACTGATGTTGATAAGAAAGTCAAATGGGATAATAGGAATGACGAATCATGTGGATTAATTGGAATGTCAATCTCTCTTGATTTAAGGTTCCACCTTCAATCAATTGATAAACCCAAAGAAGTTTGGGAAAAGATTGAATTTGTGTTTGGTAAACACAATATTATTCGAGCACACAACAATTAGAAAATCAAGTATTGACTTTAAGTCCAAATGATTTTTCTTGCATTGAAGACTATCTATCAAAGTTTAAAACACTCAGAACTTTATGTGAAGAATGTAAGATAAAGATATAAGAAGGTCGTTGCATCTATCTTATTCTTTCTAAGCTAGGCAGTGCATATTTTGTGTTTGTATATACCTTTTATGCCATGCAAGAGGCTCTAGGGACAAATGATAAAAAACCCAGTCTTGAGAAATTTTGTGATGCTTTGATTAGAGAGAAAGATAATCTTGTACAACTTGGAGTGATTAACACTGCAGGTACCTCCAACAAATCCTTAGTCGTCCATAAAAAAGATAAACCCAAGAATCCTAAGAAGCACCATCCTCGCCACAACAATAAGCAATATAAGGGTCTCAAACCCACCCAGACAACTTTCGCTCCTAATGGTGACAAAGGAGAAAAATATAAAAGTAAGAAGACTGACAGACATTGCAAGTTTTTTGATAAATATGGTCACGATGAGTTCAAATGTTTCAAGAAGATGACAGATTTAGAAGCAACAATGAAGAAGCACAACATCAATATTGATTCTACTTCTTCTTCTTCTTCTCATGGACATGCACTTTTTGCTTCTGATTTCTCCTTCAATACAACTTCTTCTTCTGATGAGTGACTTATTGATTCCAGAGCATCTTATCATATGGCTAAGGATAGAGACATATTTTCTGCTCTAAATGAATGTAACACCAAGAAAATATTTGTTGGTGATGATAAATCTCTTAGTGTTGAAGGATTTGGAGTAGTTCAAGTATGAAACGATCATTTCAATGATGTATTATGTGTTCCAAGTATTTCTTGTAGCCTTCTATCAGTATATCAAATCACTCATTCAAGTGAAGGTAAAACTGTAGAGTTTTCACCTCACCAAGTTGTAATCAAGGATCTAAAAGATCCCAAGCATGTTCTTGCAACTGAAATTGTTGATGATATTACCAGGTTGTACAAGTTTGACAACTTTGGGTCATCATGTTTTTCATCAGTTTTTGTTTCTCATAGTGATGACTTGAGAAAACTTTGGCATGAGCGGTTTGGTCATCTAAACTATCGCTCATTGCAACAACTATGTAATCAACAAATGGTGACTAGTCTTCCTCTTATTTCATGCAGAGATGGTGATTGTGTCGGTTGTGTTCTTGGAAAACATCATCAGGACAGTTTTGAAAAATATGCCTCTTGGCATGCCTTAGGCCCTTTTTAGCCTGTTCACAGTGATTTGTGTGAAGCACCAACTCCACCACTTCCTATATGGGTCTGTGCAACACGAGAAGAAACTGGTGATCTTGTCAGTGACCCTTCAAATCAACGTCGAACATGTTCACAGTTCCAACGAGCCTCTTCTCTTTTGGCTCAAGTTTCAGAGACTCATGATCCAGAGACATGTGTAGAAGCTTCAGGTCATCCAGATTGGGATACAACAATAAATGAAGAGTATCATTCTTTAATGGCCAATGATACTTGAGATCTTGTACCTATTCTGAAAGGAAGAAAACTTGTCAGATGTAAATGGGTCTACAGAACTAAGTATGCATTAGATGGAAGTGTTGAAAGAAACAAAGCTCGGTTAGTTGCCAAAAGATTTTCCCAATTTGAAGGAGTTGACTATAATGAAACATTTTCCCCTATAACCAAAATGAATTCCATCCGCCTTGTTCTTTCCTTTGCTGCTTCACATAAATTGAAGGTCCATTAGATGGATGTTAAATCCCCCTTATTTCATGGAGATTTGCAAGAAGAAGTCTGCATGGAAAAACCTCATGGCTATGTCCAGAATGACTCTAGCCTTGTTTGTTGCCTTAAGAAATCTATTTATGGTCTTGTTGGCAGCCAAACAATTCTTGTCAAATTTTATCATGGTAAAATGTCATCGTCAAGGGATAAAATTTTGTGTAGCTTCCTCCTTCTCCTTGCAAACATTTTCATCATCTTTGGTTTTGGAAAAATTCATTGGACTAGTTGTTTGTATGAGTTTATTATTTTTTCTATCGATCGCCTTGTTCAATTTCATGACTGAAAGCATGAAATTAGAACAAGTTTTTGTTTGAGGGCATTATACAGTTTATGGGTTTTTCTTTTGCAAGTTGGATAACGTTTTGGGCATCTAATGTTTTCATAAACCCTAAACATTGAGGATTTATCATTTTATTGGTTGATCTTTTACCATAACAATTGAGTTATCCATTTTGGGGGATATGACTTAGTCATTTCTATATTTGATTATTTTGTTTTCACATTGAAATATGCTTGATTGTGTAGCTAGCAGAACTTTGGTTAATTTGAAATATGAATTCTACCCCTAACAGTCGTATCACGGTCTCGTCGACTTGGTACAGGACTGACACACTTACCTTCAAACATCACCCCTTCGTACTACATAGCTCAGGCCTACATTCATTTTTTCAAGTGGTATGTTTTAATGCTTTGGTTTTGGCAGTCAATTGACAAAGTGGTTTTCATTTTTGCTTTGCCTCATGGTTTACCTTTGAAACTGTGGCTCCTGTAGTAGTGCAGATCTGAACGACCCTGAGGTTTTTACACATTCGTGATTATATAGCAAAGTTCAAAACCGTAATTGTGTAACAGAGACATAGTTTTGTGGGATGGATTTTGAGAAAATGATTACGAATTTGGAAAAACCGTTAAAAACAAATTTATGAAACAGGGTCATCTACCTTCCACGCGGGAAAATTTTTCAAAAACGAATTTATTTTAGAGGTATGCTTTGTTTTTTGAATAGAAATTTCTCAGAAAAATCTGTTTCATTTGAGGAATTCATTTTCCCCTTTCCTCTCTATGGATTTGAAAGCCTACAGAAAATACCCAAGTTCTATCAGAGACAGAAACTAAACCCATAGTCAAGCCTGTTCCACCATGGCCTCATCTGAATCCTCATGGTTTCACATCTGTCTAAAACTGGGGACAGTTGGGAAAATTTCTTGTTTAGAAATAATTTTACCTTACCCAAAAATGTAACTGAATTAGCTCTGCATCTTGATGAAACCCCCAGTCCCTGTCGATCTAACCCCACTATCGAAAACCTATATGTTAATATACAAGAAAGCCCTACGTCCATAGATCAAGACTCTGTTTTATCTAGAAACCATCCAAAGGAAAGAATCCATGATGTGATTTTATGCCCAGAAAGTCTTTGGAAGAAGTTTTAGATGATTTAAAGGATAGGATCCTTGTTGTCCCTAATCCTCGGGCGATTTGGGTTGTTTTAAATGAATCAATTGTCAAGAAAAAGAGCAGGTGTAAAAAATAGAGTAGTCCATATGTAAATTTTACAAATAAGAGATCAGGCTAACTCCTATCTAGAAAAATGAGAAATCAACAGCGTGATAATGAGAAATCGACCCCTGTGATTGAGGTTGATGATCCTTTTTCTGAGGATGAGATTGAAGATTTTATTTCTCAAGAGGATATCGATGTCTGGATTCTGGGGAACAATATCGATACTGATGCAATACAGTTCGATTTAGTTTCTAATCTCCCGCCATTCTTAAAGAAACAAGAGGGTTTCTCTGGTATACAACACGATATGAAGCAAATCACAGGGCAAACAAGAGGATTAAGCGGTCTAGTAATGCGATTATTAAAAACTCAAAAAACTTCAACACCATTATAAATTCAGACTTATCAGATGTTTCTCTATCAAATATCTAAAATGGTAAATAGTTGTTTTGATTTTTTTGATTTGATTCTGTTTGAGAAACAATAAATAGATTCATTTTTATTTTATTTTTATTGTTTTAGATTAGCTACATAATCTTGTAGCTTGTCTTTTGAAATTATTTGTTTTGATTATTATCTAATTTTGATTTTGTTTTTATTCTTTCAGGTGAGATACAGATTGATGTCCCGTGATTAAGGAAAAGAGTCATGGGATGAGCATTATTAGACTAGTAATTTCCTATTTTAAAAAAAACAATGTCATTAATATAAATATTTTTTATTTAAAGACTCCAACAAGAGTATCTTTTTGTTATTCTATTTTTGTAAAACAAACTTATTTCCATGGATCTTCCTCTATCTTGTATGATGAGAGGTAACAGATCCAAGACTTGTTTAAATAGATATTGTTGCATGGTGTAAAAGGGACACATTTTTCCTGGATCATAGAATGGACATATAATTTTGGAAGTGATATGGGAAAGCAATTTGTTGTTGGCTTTAGACCTGTGTAAACTGTGCAATGCTTGTTTCATTGTATTCTCCTATTAATTCTATGTTATGAGATGTTTTTTGTGTTGATTTAGCTTTAGTCTTGTCTTCACATGATATTTCATATCGTTGATTATTTGAATGTTGTCCATGACCCGTTGGTTTAGTTTGTACCTGTGATCGATCAACTATCTAGTTATTTTTGAGTTTACTTTTGATATTAAATGGTTGATAGCATCAATGCCCAGGATTGAGATTTCTTTCATTCTCAACTATTGGTTATCTTGAGGTCACATGATATTTAATTAGTTATCTTTATGTTGTTAAAAATTCACTCCAAAGCATGAAACACTTCCTTGAATTTCTTCAGGAAGCACTATTATGATTGTTTATGTCATAGGTTTCCCTTAAATACAGGACAAGAAGGAGCTCATACAACACAGAGAGAGGAACTTAGTTTATTGTTGATCAGTTAAAGGTTAGTAGATGTATCGTTTTCTTTTATTTAAAGTTGTTTACAAACGAATGAACAATAATTGCATTAATTACTTTGTCTATTTTTGTGTCATTATTACAATTGTATTTACTCAGTGTTTATTGGTTTAATATCTTTAAACATAAAAAAGAGTAATGTTCATATCTTGTTCAGAAACTTAACCAAACAATCATTTTCGCAAGATTTTATTTAAACCTTGTAAATTGTATATAATCATTGTATATTAACACTATTAGCTCAACATTTTGTAATCGTTATGTCAATAGTTAGAATCATAGCTTTAGATTAGTTTATTTCCTTTCATTATTTTTAGGACCCTAGTTGGCTAACAAAGCCATTAAACCTGTCAGGTCAGATCATACCAAACGACTTGGGTTAAATAGACAACCTCGATCATGATCTATCCCTCTCGTTGGTGGTGTGTCATAAACGCTCGTCAACAAATGGCGCTAGAAGGAGGGTCGAGGTAAATTTAATGATTAAAGTTTTTACGCCTTAGCCTGTCATAATTCCATATTTATAAATTCTTCTTTTATGTCATATTGAAATTCACTAGAAGCCAGTCCAGACTAAAAATTTGGCCTTGCAGGAGTCTTTGTTTTGAATGTATTTAATTCCCCATGGCTCCCCAAATCATTGTGTTGGAACATGCTTTCCACTTCTCATTACCTGATATTCCCAACGAGACAGTCTCTCACTTGTCCAAACTCACCTTTGATGGTGGGGGGGATGTATCTGCAAAAGACATATTAACAAGTTTTGGTGTAAATGCATCAAGCATGATATTTCTAATTTAAAGGTTTTATGCAGATTGTTCGCTTTTACTTTTAGGGGTCAGATTAAACATTGGTTTGAGTCTTTTCCAACATATCACATTATTGATTGGTTTAAATTTGTAGAGGAAGTTTTAGATTCTTTTGAAATCTATCATTACATTCAATTGTGTGAATAATTCCAGGCTTTACTAATCAATGACAATTCATATCCAGAGGTATTTTTAACACGCATCCATCATGTTCTCTATAAGTTTCAACTTGATGGCATGTCATTTGTACTAAATATCCTCTCTGATGTTTGTTCCCTTTTCATCCAACTATTTTCAATCGCAAATGATGAATCAGTTACAAATCCTATCACTCAATTGTGAGAAGAATTTCGTTTGCAGGATGAGAGGAATCCATTTGAAAATTTTGAACAAGCAAGGGAGGTAGAATCTATTCAAAAGTTTCTTAGTGACAATCAAACTGGTTTTTCCTCTGAATCATTGTATATTCAATCCTCGACCATCGTGGAAGAATATTTGATGTTGGGTCATGGTGAATTTCCATATTCTTCTAACTCTTGCTCTAATCAGTACTTAAATTCAGTTATTGAAGAACACTTAGGTGATGAAAATGATCTTAAGCATTCTAACATTCCAATGAAACTGATTAGAGATGTAAATCTTCAACTTGAAGAAGAAACCTTAAACCTTCATCCACAAATCATACCTTATCCACAAGAAAGATTAGATGTTTGTCATGAAAGTTTTGAATTGTCTATCATACATGAGGCAAATTTAGATGATCATATTATGTTGAAGGATTTATCACCAAAACAGAGTGAAAGTTTTAAGGAAAGTGAAGAGGAATGTCTTGAGAATACCATTGTTAAATATCATAGCTCAAGAGATTATTTTCATGTGTTTATTTCTGATTCCTTTTACTCTTTATATCCCGATATCTTCTTAGATTCCGGTGGACTTGATACTTTACCCACGGTATCTTACTCTTTTCCATCACAATCAAATATTTTTGATATGCCAAGATTTGGTGAAATTAATTCCAAACATAACATTTATGAAGTCGGATTTGACGCTCTTTCACTTTCATCACTCGCATGGAAAAAAGACATGTTGCAAGATGATTTTACACGATTTATTTTTGAAAAAGACAATGCACTCATTCTTATGGAGATCAAATATTCTACATTTCATATTCATTCTTTGATTAGTTCGAATTTTAATGATTGTGCCTTGCATTTTGAAACGATCCATCTCATCAAAGGAAGTGTTCAAACCAATAATCTAATTGATGTCATGAATCCTCTTATGATGTGTTCCCCATTGATGGATTTCGTTCGTCAAAGTCATAATATGCATCCTAATTTTTATGACAAGATTGCATAATGGATGGAAGATTCTTACACCAATAAGTTTCAAAAGAATGGTAAGGTCATGCTTGCTTTGTTTTTAAATGAATATATAGGAGGTGAGCATGACATATTTCTTTCTTATCTACAAATACTACATTCTTTTATTTTGATTTTCGACTTTATATGCCTTGCAGGATTGAAGATGTTCTTGTGGCTACACTGGAAATACGATTTTACTTAGCCTTTTGATTTCTTTAGTAGTTATAGTAGGTTTAGGATTAGTTTTCCTTTAGTTTTCTTTGTCAATATTTATTTTTGTAATAATACAGTTATGAACACAAGTGGGTACACCAAGAGAACCACAATATGAATGTTGTCAGGGAAGTCCACTTTAATCCTTTTCTCTCTGCTTTTTGTTAAATATTTCTTTTCAAAAACGCAGTATCGTCATGAAAATTTAAAATGGAAAGTAAAGAGATAAGTAAATTTGAACTTTCAATTCAACCCTAACCCAAGTTTCCACGAGTAGATCTACACTCATATTAATAAGGATTTTTCTATTTTCTTTTAGTCTCTCAAGAAATACTTCGCCTGAGAAAAGTCAGGTTTTCCCCCATGAAAATATTTTTAGTTTGCGTGTTCTTTTGTTTTTATTTTTCTTTTTTGTTTGGATTTTGTTTTTCCTAATAATTATTTCTAAGTCATCATTCATTATTGAAGGGAATTGGATTTTTCATTAGCATTAGTTGATAACAGTTCAAAGCATCTGAACATTAAGTTCTAAACTCAAATCAATTACGGTAAGTTTTTATCCAGTCATTGTTCTCGATTTTCATTGAAATCTGAGGGAAACACGATTATCTTTAAAAACTTATGACACCATCCTTGTTTTAATAAGAACAACTCATAGTGCTTCCCCATCCCGTAGATGATTTCTTAACTAAAATCTAAATGTCCAAATTATGATGAAAGTTATCAGTTCCCAAGGAACGAGAAAATAATTCTAAATGATCAATCCTATCATTGTCTGGCTGTGAAATATTCAGTATCACCCCACTCTCTTGATATCACACAGTTTCTGGAAATATTATAAAAAAATTTAGAGAGTTGGAAGCACTATAATGTGTGTGAATTGTGTGTAAACCCTCCGGGATACTGAACAGGTCTGTTGGCAGCGGATAAATGCACGCATGATACCAAGACAACTTCGTCGAGGTATTGAACAGTCCTGCTGGCAATGAAGCAATGTTGGGTTCAAAGATCCTCAGGTATGTTTTATTAAATTGATTAGATGTCAGGATGCTTTTATCATAAATGGACAACTCTTAGATGAGATAAGAGTACTAGAGTGGGTTAAATGACATCCATGTTGAGGCTATAGATGCCTGCTGGCAGCAGTGGACCTGTTAATGGTATTGGAGTTATCTGTATAAACATCGTGACTGCTGTTATCGAAACGAGATGTCGGATTACAATTTTTGGACAGAACTTTATCCAATACTATGACTGTGTTATTTTTTCTGAGTTGTTGTCGAAATGCTTGATCTGTCATTTAATTGTTTCTAATAATTATTTTTGAGTCATTTGTTCCCTGATATAAAGTTCTAATGATGCAGAGATAATTGCTTCGCCTAGTGTGTCGCCATTTTTGGCAGCCAAACAATTTGTGTCAAATTTTATCATGGTAAAATGTCGTCGTCAAGGGATAAAAGTTTTTGTAGCTACCTCCTTCTCCTTGCAAACATTTTTATCATCTTTGGTTTTGGAAAACTTCATTGGACTAGTTGTTTGTATGAGTTTATTATTTTTTATATCGATCTCCTTGTTCAATTTCATGACTGAAAGCATGAAATTAGAAAAAAAATTGGTTTGAGGGCATTATACAGTTTATGGGTTTTTCTTTTACAAGTTGGATAACTTTTTGGGCATCTAATGTTTTCATAAACCCTAAACATTGAGGATTTATCATTTTATTGGTTGATATTTTACCATAACAATTGAGTTATCCATCTTGGGGGATATGAATTAGTCATTGATATCTTTGATTATTTGGTTTTCACATTGACATATGCTTGATTGCGCATCTAGTAGAAATTTGGGTTAATTTGAAATATGAATGCTACCCCTAGCAGTCGTATCATGGTCTCGTCAACCTGGTACAGGGCTGACACACTTACCTTCAAACATCACCCCTTCATACTGCATATCTCATGCCTACATTCATTTTTTCAAATGGTAGGTTATGGTGCTTTGTTTTTGGCAGTCACTTGACAAAGTGGTTTTTGTTTTTTCTTTGCCTCATGGTTTACCTTTGAAACCGTGGCTCTTGTAGTAGTGTAGATCTGAACGAGCTTGAGGTTTTTACACATTTTTTATTGTATAGCAAAGTTAAAAACCGTAATTGTGTAACAGAGACATGGTTTTGCGGGATGGATTCTGAGAAAACGGTTACGAATTTGGAAAAATTGTTAAAAACTCATTTCCGAAACAAGGTCGTTTACCTTAAAAGTGGGCAGTTTTTTTAGAAACAAATTTATTTCAGAGGTATGCTTCGTTTTTTGAATAGCAATTTCTTAGAAAAATCTGTTTCATTTGAGGAATTATTTTTCCCCTTTCCTCTCTATGGATTTGAAAGCCCGCAGAAAATAGCCAAGTTCTATCAGAGACAGAAACTAAACCCACAGTCAAGCCTGTTCCACCATGGCCTCATCTGAATCCTCGTGGTTTCGCATTTGTCTAAAACTGGGGACAGTTGGGAAAATTTCTTGTTTAGAAATAATTTTACCCTACCCGAAAATGTAACTGAATTAGCTCTGCATCTCGATGAAACCCCCAGTCCCTGTCGATCTAACCCCACTATCGAAAAAATATATGTTAATCTACAGGAAATCTCTACGTCCATAAATCAAGACTCTGTTGTTATCCAGAAACCATCCAAAGGAAAGATTCCACGATGGGATTTTATGCCCATAAAGTATTTGGAAGAAGTTTTAGATGATTTAAAGGATAGGATCCTTGTTGTCCCTAATCCTCATCTGATTCAGGTTGTTTTAAATGAATCAACTATCAAGAAAAAGAGGTGTAAAAAACAAAGTAGTCCAGATAAAAATTTTACAAATAAGAGACCAGGCCAACTCCTATCTAGAAAAATGAGAAATCAACATCATGATAATGAGAAATCGAACCCTGTGATCGAGGTTGATGATCATTTTTCTGAGGATGAGATTGAATATTTTATTTCTCAAGAGGATATCGATGACTGGATTCTGGGGAATGATATCGATACTGATGCAATCCAGTTCGATTTTGATTCTAATCTCCCATTGTTCCTAAAACAACAAGAGGGTTTCTATGGTATACAACACGATCTAAAGAAAATCACAAGGCAAACAAGAGGATTAAGCAGTCTAGTAATGTTATTATTAAAAAGTAAAAAAACTTCAACACCATTATAAATTCAGACTTATCAGATGTTTCTCTATCAAATCTCTAAAATGGTAAATAGTTGTTTTGATTTTTTTTATTTGATTCTGTTTGAGAAACAATAGATAGATTCATTTTTATTTTTTTTATTATTTTAAACTAACTACATAATCTCGTAGCTTGTCTTTTGAAATTATTTGTTTTGATTATTATCTAATTTCGATTTCGTTTTTATTCTTTCAAGTGAGCTGCAGATTGATGTCCTATGATTAAGGAAAAGAGTCATGGGATGAGCATTATTAGACTAGTAATTTCCTATTAAAAAAAACAATGTCACTAATATAAATAATTTTGATTTAAAGACTCCAGCAGGAGTATCTTTTTCTTATTCTATTGTTGTAAAACAAACTTATTTCCAGGGATCTTCCTCTATCTTGTATGATAAGGGGTAACAAATCCAAGACTTGTTTAAATAGCTATTGTTTCCTGGTGTAAAAAGGACACATTTTTCTACATCACATAATGGACATATAATTTTGGAAGTGATATGGGAAAGCAGTTTGTTGTTGGCTTTAGACCTGTGTAAACTGTGCAATGCTTGTTTCATTGTATTCTCCTATTATTTCTATGTTATGAGATGTTTTTGTGTTGATTTATCTTTAGTCTTGTCTTCACATGATATTTCATATCGTTGATTATTTGAATGTTGTCCATGACCTGTTGGTTTAGTTTGTACCTGTGATCGATTAACTATTTAGTTATTTTTTAGTTTACTTCTGATATTAAATGGTTGATAACATCAATGCCCAGGATTGAGATTTATTTTGTTCTCAGCTATTGGTTATCTTGAGGTCACATGATATTTAATTAGTTATCTTATTGTTGTTATAAATTCACTCCAAAGCATGAAACACTTCCTTGAATTTCTTCAAGAAGCACTATTATGATTGTTTCTGTCATAGGTTTCCCTTAAATACAGGACAAGCAGGAGTTCATACAACACAAAGAGATGAACTTAGTTTATTCCTGATCAGTTAAAGGTTAGTAGATGTATCGTTTTCTTTTATTTAAATTTGTTTACAAACAAATGAATGATGATTGCATTAATTAGCTTTATCTATTTTTGTGTCATCGTTACAATCGTATCCACTTAGTGTTTATTAGTTTAATATCTTTAAACATAAAAAAAGAGTATTGTTCATATATTGTTCAAAAACTTAATCAAACAATCATTTTCGCAAGATTTTATTTAAACCTTGTAAATTGTATATAATCATTGTATATTAACACTATTATCTCAACATTTTGTAATCGGTATGTCAATAGTTAGAATCATAGATTTAGATTAGTTTATTTCCTATGATTTTTTTTAGGACCCTATTTGGCTAACAGAGCCATTAAACCCATCAGGTTAGATCATACCAAATGACTTGGGTTAAATAGACAACCCCGATCTGGATCTATCCCTCCCATTGACGGTGTGTCATAAAGGCTCGTCAATGAGTCTTAAGAAAGCTCCCTGAGCTTGGTATGCCAAAATGGAAAACTTTCTTATTGACACCAGATTCTTTAGATGCCATTCTGATCCTAATGTCTATACCAAGAAAGTAGGAATCCATCTCATAATCATTGTCCTTTATGTTGATGACCTTATCCTTACTGGTAGTGACTCAAAACTTTTAAACCATGTGCAAACCATCCTTAAGAAGAAATTTGAAATGATAGACTTAGGGTTTTTTCACTATTCCCTTGGCCTCTAAGTTTTGCAAACCAATGAAGGAATTTCTCTTTCCTAGTATAAGCATGCTTGTGACCTTCTTCGTCACTTTCACATGGAGTATTGTAAACCAACCCCTTCTCCCTTCCAGTATGGAGTCAAGATTATCACCACTTGTACTTCTCCCAAAGTTGATGCCACCCTGTATCGTCAGTTAGTTGGTAGCCTCTTATACTTAACTCATACTCGTCCTGATATTTCCTTTGTTGTGGGTCTTGTTGCCTGATTTATGAAAACACCCCATGAAATACATTGGAAAGAAGATAAAATGATACTTCACTATGTATGTGGTATAGTTCATTTCGAGATACATTGCAGTTCAAGGGGGGCTCCTTTATTGGTTGGTTTCACTGATTCAGATTGGGTCGGAAACCCTGATGATCAGAAGTTTACTGCAGGTTATGTTTTCAGCCTTGGTTCAAGACCTAACACTTGAGCCTATAAGAAACAATAGGCTATTCCAATTTCTTCAATAGAATTAGAGTACCGAGCAACGATAAATGCAAGTCAGGAATCCATGTGGCTTCGATAGATCCTTTCAGATTTTGGATTCCAGCAGAAACATCCGACCAGCCTTTGGTGCAACAATCAGAGTGCCATCAAGCTTGCCAAATACCTAGTTCAACATCAGCGCAACAAGCACATCGAGATACACATGCACTTCATCAGAAAGCTCATTCATGATCAAGTTATTGAAGTTCTCTTTTTCGCTACAAAATATCAAGTTGCATACATTTTCACAAAGTCTCTTACAGAAGCGAAGTTTTCCAAACTTCGATCTATGTTAGGAGTTCATGAAGTTGTCATTAAGGGGGGATAGGCTCTAATTCCTCCTTCCTTCTTCTATTGTGTCACTATTGTAAATCCTTAAATCCTATCCCAAGTTGTTCTTAAGGGGGTATGTTAGGATATTTGGACACTTAGGAGTTAGTTAAGATCTACTTCGTCTAATGTGTCATTGGGTAAAAGTGTGTTTCTTAGTTTGTTTCTTTAGTATGCATTAGTATGCATTTGTAGTTAGGAAATACAATGGTCATGATATGTTCCCGACATAGAGTGATCTAACGGTTCATATTATCCTCGATCTTAACGAACATTGATTTGTGGATTAACACTCGATTGGTCCATGATCTCTATTTAAAGAGCATAAAGGTTCATTTGTCGATGATCGATTTTTAGAAACTCTCTTGTAAAATATCTCTGTAATCTTTTTCTTTTGCATTAATAAACTTCTCCAAGTGGTCTCATTGGYTGGGGYCGTGGATGTTTCCCCATAGGGATTTTACCATGTCAAAACATCKCTATGTTGATCTTTGATATGGTTGTGTGAGTGGTTACTGAAGGTGTTCATCCTCTTTTGGAATACCTATGTTGTCGAACAAAGTGAGATTAGAAATATATTATAACTAGCAATTATAAAAGCAAGGCTAGGGCGAAGGAGGAGACACATACACACAAATATATCAAAGGAAGACTTTTTCTATTATGGAGTCATTCAAGAGTGTAGAAGCAGAGAAGAACTTTTTCTTACACTTGACAGAATCAAGGAGACTTGATACTTGAGAGCTTGGATCAAGAAGGACTTTGACCCAAGGAGATCTTGGATAGGGAAGGAAAAGGATTTCCATCTAGAGATCAGGTCAAGGAGAAGAGAGAACATAGGATTACACAAGTGTTATAGGATTAATAGGTAAATGCGAACATAAATAGATCTCCCTAGATCCCACTGGAAACTAGAACAAAACAGAACAAAACATGAAACTTTCCCTAAGTTCTAATCATTGAGTTTACTAATTAACAAGATATAGATAACATACCTTTTAAATGTCTTTTCCTCTCACCATTGTCGTCCTAGATACACTTAGATACTCTTGTGATATTGAATCTGCAAGGGAACACAAACCAACCAAAGTGAAAGAAACACAATATACCCAACAAGAACTTATGCATGTGATCAAGGAATCATACAATAAAACAAGACTATTATTCTGTGAAAGAAACATATTGTTGTATCATATTAAATGAAAGTGGAGGTTACAACCAAAAGCCTTGATGTCACAAGGTCCCCTTTCGATGGCTCTTTTCTCCACCACACACACCTTTTCTCCAACCTTGAATGAAGAAGATCCACAATAACTTGATGAACTGAAATGAGGCTCTCAAGCATGATCTAATGCAGAGTTCTCCATACAATTCATAGTGTATTCAATCTTAACCTTTTCATGCTTATCCTTTTCCATGAGAGGTCCCTCTTTATATAGTGTTAAAGAGAGATAGGTGAGGAGATTAGGATGATCCCACCAAATCATAGAAGTGAGTAATATCCAAATTCGGAAGCCACCTCATCTTCTAGAAGATCTCCTTCTAGAACTTTCGTGAAGTTTGACCTTTCCTTAGCTTCCGACATCGTCGCACCCTAGGTATAGTGCATCCTGTGGGGACATCGCAAACCAACTTTAGATCAGGGGACGACAATTAGGCATCGTCACACCCTATGTATAGTGAAGCCTATGATGACCTTCCTTAATAGGGTTTTTTAGAAGAGAAAGCTCATCACTTTCCTCATGGAGAAAGAATCTTTTTTATATTTTCATGGGACAATGAACACATGTTGTCAATGGATCACTGGGGTGACCAAAATAATGTGTAACAGAATGCCCCCCAAAGTATGAAGCTGGAACTTGTGACAGCCAAAATACTTTGTAGAATGTGTGTGTCAGAAACAAGGAGCATACCGATCGGGAACCTTCAAACAATCAAGCCTCTACATAATAATATACCAGTGTTTGAGGTAGGCATTCCCATACTCAAATTACAAAATATCAAGTGAGTCATGGCCACTAAATATACATTGTGGATCCATGTCATTATGAATCGACATACTCACCAGGAATACACTGTGGATCTATGCTCTAAAGAACTCAAATTCAGACATAGCCACGAGAAATACAAAGTGGATCTATGTGTCAATACAAAACATGAATACTCCGTCGCAACCTGGATCAAAATGATAAGATCCAGGGTCTTCATTTCCATCATCCCTAAGTACGAATCTAGCCATGTGATTACAGGTGTTGAAGTTGAACATGGTAGAAACCACTTGATTATCGGTCATTAATGAAAATTGTTAACAAGTGCGAGAGAAATCACCATTGATGTCAATGAATCTAGAGGTACCCTAGTACAATCCAACAAATGTGAATGAATGAGTAGAAGTCAAAATATCGATGGAATCTCCCAATCATGGGTCAATGATGTGAACCCACTGTTGAAAGCGAAGAAACCTTCCATTGAGGCATGAAATCTCTAAGGTACTAAATGATTTCTAAGTATTGTTCCTAGATAATGAGTTGAAGTCGATAGGAAAAGACTCTTCATAGGAGGGCCTTGATGTATCCCCCATCAATGACACGAAATATGTAACAGATTTGAGGTAGATCAGAGTATGAAGTGATTTGAAACTGACGCAGGGAAGGCTAACATGGTAGAATATTTATAACTACATATGGATGACTTGATAGAAGGCTTGTTAAGGTTAGACTTCTCTTGAACATATGAATGACACGACAGTGGTCTTGGCAACATTGAATCAAGGAGGACTCAACATATGGACATGCAGATGGTAAAATGAGAGACAAATGGATTTCCCAACCTGGATACAATGACGAAGGGGGGTGTCATGTTCAAGAGCGTCTATTAATGCCACTAACATGGATACAAAGACACATTTATTTCCCAATTCCCCCCTTACCATTTATGGCGAGTAACTCTTTATTTTTACACAAGCTTGAGGAGGATAACATATGCTTGTTGATGTAAGCTCATCCTTCGGACGAGTCCCTCGGAGTATGTTTAATGAAACCTAAGAAGGAGTGTTTCTATCCCATATGGGTCTTTCAATGTTTGTTTAACAATTCTAAAGAGAGAAAACTCAGGGTTTTTTCAATTTTAGAGAGTCTGAAAAACACTTAAAGAGAACTCCATCAGTTCATTTTTCGTAAATTAATATGATGAGACTGAAAAAGTGATAACCTACCGCTCATCAGATGTTTTCTTCAAATAGTTTTAGGATCGTGAAAATAACAAGGTCACTCGACGATCTTTTTATGTTTAGAGAGTCGGAAAAGAGCTTAAAGGGAACTCCAGGGGGTTCCTTTTTCGTATAACCTTTACGAGTTCAAAAAACTGATAAAAGTATACTCAGTTACATTCTCATAGATTTATGAGCATGAGAAAGAACAAAGACTAAGCTCAGAGTTTTTCCTGAAAAACCTTAAAAGGATCTGTACATGCGACAAATGTGTAAAAACAAACCAAAAAGGTGAACCCTTGTTCCAACGTTTCACCTCTAAAAATTTTATCTGCAAAAATCAAACACTTGTAAAGTCGTCAGGCCTTTAGGGTTTAGATAAAACATATAAAATACTATAAAATACAAATGCAAAAGTGAAAAAATCAATAAAAATGGGTAAAAACCTCATTTCACTATTCCATTTGTCATTTCAACCAAACCTTGCTCTAAACCACCTTTTTACCTCAATTTTCAATTGTGGATTGCGGAGGGCATGGTTGATCATTCGACGAATCGTCTCGACAGAATATGTAATCTTCATTTCCTCCATCTTTCCATGGATTAAAATTTGCTTTTCATTGGTTAAAAATAGACTTTTGGGTTGACTTTTTGAAGGTATCCATGCATGGAGGTCATCGCAAATGCCCTATATCAGGCCCTGCGATGATCTAGGATCACCGCAGGCAGCTCTATAGATGGCCTGCAATGACTCCACACTTTTCAGATGCCCTGGCATGCGACGCGTGGAGTCCCAAAAGTGTTTAAAGATGAATATGTCAATAAAAAAATTCCAGGGAAGAAAATTATGATGTTAATCCCTCTTTATGGTTCCATTGTAGGTTTTCCACGGTAAAAATGTTGGAATGGTGAGAGAGAGAGAACGAGGAAGAATACTACTTTTCCGGGAATGACTCGAGAATGGTAATGGCTCTCTGGCAGTGTGGGTTGTTGAAATTCTTCAAAATCCAGTGTATGAGGGCCCAATTGAGATTACTTGAGTACCTAGTTCACATGTGGGATGTGAATGAGCATGCGTTTCATGTGGGTGCTCACACTCTTACGATATATATCAAGGATATCTACTTCTTAACATGATTGTCTCATTGGGGTTCACGGGTGACCATAACATGTAGCAGGGGAGGCGGTGAGCCTATGAACCACTACATCAGTCAACAATCTGTGTTGGGCACCCAGAGACATAGCGGCAAGGTCGCTATTAGAGACGTTCGAGACTTGCCTCTACGAACTATCCTCTATACCATCACACGCATGGCAGGGAGTTCAGCTCCCCATATGGATCTACAAAACTACTTTTAGTATGCATTGGAGTGTATGGAACCTCGAGTCTTCAACTAGTGTGAAGGGGTTCTCAAAAGTATGAAAAAACAACTTACCAAGTGTAGAAGTGGTGGGTTGAAACAGTTCGGATATAGGTTGATTTTGGTATCCTTCTTCCTAGAGAGGGTCCCAGTTTTGCGCTTATAGGTAGAGTGGGGTATACCTTCCCCAAAGGATCCGAGAATGAAGAGGTGGGTGGGCCTCATGGCCCGATATGCAGCTGATCCTATCGTCAGGTACAATGATATCTTCTTCGACTGGTTGAGAACTATGATGCTCATGGTTGATGACTATGCATATGATGGGCTAGACTTCCGTGGATATCCGAACTTAGATCTTCCCGAGCGTTCCCAATGGGGGGACATAGTTAAGAAGAATTTTTTTTTTATATCATGTTTTTGTTATTTTTAAAGATATAAAATGTTTTTTATGTTGTTTATCCGATGACTAATCAAATGCTCTTTGATGATGCAGATGTGGGACCATACCGTCCTCCAATTTCATACCCTATCCAGAGGTGAGGGGAGAGAGATGTCGTAGTAGGTGTGGCTTYTGCTGACTTCGAGATTCTAGAACAAAATCTGGAGCGACTCTCAATGAATGTCCCAGATGCCTCCATAGATGATATTCCTAGGCATTATCAGCRCCACACAGTGGGCATGTCTGCTTCCATCATTCAACTAATGTGTAGAGTAGCACGAGAAGTCACGTGCTATAGCGAGAAACATCCTTGATGCCATTGTATATGAATCCATGTGCTTCACATTTTTTATATTTTGGTCTTCGGASAACAACACTTTTTTTGTAAAATTTTATCGTTATATATATACAAGGCTTCTACTGGCTTACTTGTTGTATATAAAAACTGTGATTGGATTTTATAAATGTCTCAAATGTCTGTGTAACACATAATTATCCAATGCATCCGTTAATGTATTTAGACATCTAGGAATGTGTTGATATTGAATGTAATCAAAGTGACGTTCCAAGAGGCGAATTCATAAATATACCCTTAACAACGTAGGACTTCAGATAGAATACACATTACTCAACTGTATAACTACTAACTATGAATCAAGTCATACAACAAGATGCCAGATTCCAAGTGAAATAGCGTCAGTCAATAATTTGATGACTGCACTGTATTCTGCGATATTGTTAGTTGCACGACCAAGGAAAACACCATGTAGACTAATCAGTTCATATGTAGGTGCATAGATTTCCCAAGAAGAAGATGCTAAGTTCTGAGTAATGCAATTGG
Source organism: Picea sitchensis (assembly GCA_010110895.2). Taxonomy (NCBI): domain Eukaryota; kingdom Viridiplantae; phylum Streptophyta; class Pinopsida; order Pinales; family Pinaceae; genus Picea; species Picea sitchensis. Next base: position 9,075 of record SNQJ01S0000351.1, on the reverse strand, counting down.
CGCCATCAGCGAAGCCAAGGTAGGGTAGTGAAGACACCAACCTCTGAAAACCAAGCACAATGCAAGGTAAGAAGTCGAAGGGTGAAACCAAACAATGAAAAAGAACACAAAAGTATGATACACTAAAGTACAAGCACTCATGCAAAAAAGACTTAAGCATAGTACTTATTTAAGTAAAGCCCATTTATGGGTTCACTCAAAGGAATTCCATCATAATCAACCAACTCATAAGCTCCCTTCTTCAATACTCATTTGAAAATATAAGGACCCTGCCACATGGGCTTGAATTTTCCAGCCCCTAGAAGATCACGATATTGCTCGTAAATAAGAACTATATCTCCTTTAGAAAAAACATGTGGCTTGAAATGCTTGTCATATTGTTCTTTAACACGTTTCTTCTAAGTTTCAATAACTAAGGAGACATCGCGACAGGTTTCGTCTAGTTGCATCAAATACAAAAGACACTCCTTTTCAGTAGATGTGTTAGGGAGAATTTCAACGACTAGTTTCAAAGATGGTATCTCACATTCAATCAACAAAATTTCTTCGATACCATATACTAGCTGGAAAGGTGTAAATCCCATGGAAGACTTAACAAATTTCCGATAGGCCCATAATGCTGAGAACAACATCGTGTACCAATTCGTCTTATGAATTCCTATCATCCRTCACAGCATAGTAGTGAGAAATTTGTTGATTGCTTCAACCTGGCCATTGGCCTGTGGATAATAGGGGGTTGAGTTTTCATGGTGAAGACACAACTTTTCAGTAAGTTCAGACATCATAAAATTTTGAAAATGGTTGGCATGATTAGTAACGATGGCTTGAGGGACATAAAACCTAGTAATGATATGATTGAATATGAATAGCGTTGTAGTTCTGTCAGTGTTATCGATTGTAGGCATTGCCTCGACCCATTTAGTGAAATAATCCACAGCTACAATAATGTATCCATGCCCCCCGTTCGAGTGATGGTTACATGTCATGAATTCAATGCCCCATTTATCAAATAGACCAATAGAAACTACAGGGTGAAGAGGAGCAGAGTGAGATCTGATCTTATGATTATAAAATTGACAAGAGTGGAATTTCTAGACGACAGTAATGCAATCCTTAAATAGTGCAGGATAGAAATAATCGGCTCGTAAGATATTTTGGGCAGTGGAATACCTAGACATATGACCGCCACATGCTCCAGAGTGACAATCATTCAAAGCTTTCTCAACTTCATCGTAAGCGAGACATCGTCGAAAAATGGAGTCAATACCACGCGGTAAAGAGTATCACCGAGGATAATGTATTGACAGGATTGGTACCGTATACGAAGATGATCCGTACTAGAAAGGAAGGGCCAGAAATTTTGAGTATGGAGATAGATGATAGTATCTTTGTACCATACGTCATTAGAACTGATCAGAAAAAGGTATTCACCAGGTAAGGAATCTTCTGCCACATTTTTTTGTCTCAGTGGAGGGAAGGTCACATATCAATTCGGAAAAAACAAAAGATTTCTTTGAATTAGCACGTTCAAATTCCAAGTCAAATTCCTGGAGAATAACAATCCATTTGGAGTACTTTCCCCCAGCAATTGTCGAGTAAGGATGTGTTTCATGGGGCTGCAATCAAAAATAACAGTGGCCATGCGTAACAAGATATAGTGACAAAATCGTTGAATAGCTTGAACAGTTGCCAGGGCCAATTTCTCCACATGTAAGTATTTGGTTTCAGTAGTCGTGAGACTCATACTCAAATAGTATATCACATGTTCATCGTGTGAATCATCCTCTTGACTAAGACCATGGAAATGGTAGTGTCCAAAGAATCTAAGTAGAGGAAGTAATATCGGCTATAATCAGGTGGAAGTAGTAGTGGTGTACGGGTTAAAGCGAGTTTCAAAGCTTCAAAGGCTTTGGTGGCAGTGTCATCCCATACGAAATCGTAGCCTTTCTTGAGTATCCAAGTGAATCATTTTGTTAATTCAACATAATTGGGGATGAATCGTCGTAAAACGTTTGCCTTCCCTTGCAAACTTTGGAGCTGGCGTAGTGTGGAAGGAGGAGGTAGATTAAGAATTTCCTC